>BQKZ01007190.1:8695-30382 GCA_036244855.1 Temnopleurus reevesii | reverse complement strand
CAAGTCAAGAAGCCCCTGAGAGTTGGAAATCAAAACTTTTAAAAGTCATAAATTTGGAATGGATAATCAGAGTTTACTCAAATTTTCACAGTTTTAATGACAGGTGAATTTTATTTGTTATCCATTTATTCATTAATTTTCAGGGCTAGCACGCAGGAAGCACCTCTCCCCGATGGCTGGGAGATCAGATATACCAAGGAAGGTGTCATGTACTTTGTAGATCATAACAACAGAAGAACGACTTTCACAGACCCAAGGCCGAGTGCTTCAAAAGGGTAAGCAGCATGAGTACATAAGTTTGTGATGATTTCTTTTTTTAAAGTGTACAATTCACACAATAAGTTACAACCAGAAGATTTGAAATGACCTGTTTAAATTATTATGATGATGATTAGGAATGAGTTGATGACAATGATATTGAAGTGGAGTAGTGTTATGATGATGATGATGATGATGATGAAGATGACAATGGTGCTAATAATGATGATAGTTGTGGCACTGATGAATTCTCAGTTCTTCTTTTCCTGTACAGTCCTTCAGGTGTTCTTGGTAGTTCTGTTGCATGATGAGGACAATGGTGATGATGACGATTGTTTGTGGTGTTGATAATGATGATGACAATGATGATGATGATGATGATGATGATGATGATGATGATGATGATGATGATGATGATGATGATAATGATGATGTTGTTTATAATTATGATGATGAAAATTATAACCATTAGGATGATGGTGAAATTGTAAAATTAGGAAGTATTAAAGTTTGAAATTCGTAAAAGTAGTTACTATAGATTAATTTATTCTTCTCTTTTTGTTCAGTCCCAAAGGTGCATTTGGTGTTCCCATTGCATACGAGAGGAGTTTCAGATGGAAGCTGGGTGTTTATGATGACGGTGATACTAATGTTGATAATGTTCGATCAGAATTATAATGCAGAATGAAAGACCATGCTATTAATTCTCTGATCTTCTCTTTCTCTTTAGTCCCAAAGGTGCGCTTGATGTTCCCATTGCATACGAGAAGAGTTTCCAATGGAAGCTGGGTGTTTATGATGATGATGATAATGATGATGATGTCAGATTAGAATGTTATTATCATATAATGGAGAATGATAGACCATTATAATAATTCTCTTGTATTCTTTTTCTGTTCAGTCCCAAAGGTGCATTTGGCGTTCCCATTGCATACGAGAGGAGTTTCAGATGGAAGCTGGGTCAGTTCCGATATCTATGTCAGATCAATGCACTGCCGAGTCACGTCAAGATCAGTGTCACAAGGAATACATTGTTCGAAGACTCTTTCCATCAGGTAAACTTGAATACTGTATAGTGGAACATTTTCGCGGGGTTTAATTTTCGTTCTTTTCACAGCGAAATTGCTGACCGCGAATTTAAGACCCGCGAAAATAATCCTTAAGAATTTGTACGAAAAGTTGGTATGTACAGGACTTCATACATTGAGTTTTGAAGTAGCACAATATCGCTTTCAATGATTCGATTGCGTAAATGTTTGCATTTCTAATCATAATCTCCAGAATATATAGTGTGATTATATGGTCATTCTTTATACTTTTTTAGCATTTGAAAGCTTTCTCTTATAGCAGTAATCATTTTCTGTTTCTTGAAAAATCTGTATTAGTTAGGTCGGGAGATCGTACTTTTTCATGGATTGTACGAATTCATTACACTGCGAAAATGTTCATGGACTAACCAAACGCGAAAAATTAATATCGCAAAATTATCACGCTATACATTATACATCAAGAACCATGATAACTATATAATTTATACCGGTATCTTATTGCTACTATAATGAACGTGGCAGGCAAAGTAGGGAAATAACTCTCTTATTCAGTCCTTTCAAGTAACAGCAAGATCAGTGTCACAAGGAATACATTGTTTGAAGATTATTTCCATTAGGTAAAGTATCTGCATTTGGTATAATGCCATTATTATAATTTAAATATAACAATGTGGCGAAACTAACTTCCATTCTAACGGAACATAAAGAATAGTGTCACTATTAATGCGCTGTTCAAAGACTCTTTCCACCAAGTTGAACCCTGTTCAATGTGTGGAGTATTATGGGTCTTGATTGGCAAGCCCCTTCATATGGGAGGGCAAACATTCTTTTTTCTTTTGCATGGTATGGAAAATATTATGTAGATTTTAAGCATTTTAGGTTGGGTGGGGGGTGGTCTTTGCTAAACTGTTGCTCACTTCTCTCCCAAGAGTGAAAGTGCAGTTTGTTATTGCCAAGCTGACGCTGATTTAATGGCCTCTGCTATGGTTTAAAAAAAAGCAGAGTTGCATTATGATATTATCTAGTATGCCTCATTTTGTTTGCATTAATATGAAAATTACATGTTATTTTTCTCTCATAGATCATGAGGTTACAAGCATTTGACCTGAGGAGACGGCTCTACATCATTTTCAGAGGAGAAGAGGGTCTAGATTATGGTGGCGTAGCAAGGTATGATAAGAATTACCCCCAAACTAGTGAAATGACTCCCTTTAATTTTCATTGGTGTTTCAGGATACGAGTTGAACTTCAAACATGGATTGTGCATAGATATAGGAGGGACAATGGTCTGATTAGCTTTTTGGGTCATGATGTTCAAAGGCCAAGGTGTAATAAACTTGGTTTGTAGATGCATATTTAATGAAGGGACATCAATTAGGGTTAAGAGATCAAAGCGGTATAAAATGATCTAAAAGGCCATAAAACTAGTACAAAATACCTAAAATATTTGTACCATTGTAGAACAATGTTAGATGTTTATTTGTAATACAAAGTCTGTCAGTTTAGAGATGGCAAAACATCAGCAAGAATGTTCTGTAGTTAACCTGACAAAGAGGTAAATATCAATATATTTAACTATTTTATTTTCGTCTCTCTAATTTTCTCAGGGAGTGGTTCTTTATGTTATCACATGAGGTACTCAACCCCATGTATTGTCTCTTTGAGTATGCAAACAAGAATAACTACTGTCTACAGATCAACCCAGCCTCCTCAGTCAACCCTGATCATCTCCAGTACTTCCGATTTGTAGGAAGATTTATTGCCATGGTGAGTAACAGTAACAGTTTTTGCAGATAATTTTTCTCATGTTTTGTTTTAACTTTCATTAACAAGGTCTAATTTGGACCCCAGTTAGACCACTATTTTTGTAAAAGTTACACCATGGGTCTAAATGACATTGATTTTAAAACCTAAGATGAGTTAACTTTATTATATTTGCAATATCAATTAGTGAGCCAAAATTGTAAATCTGAGTGTAATAAAGTCAGTTTTGAGACAAACTTCCTCCTAGTGGGAAAATTATTTACATGGATTAAAAAATGGAATGGGAGCAAATATTCAAACTTTAAAAACACTTTTTATTGCAACCTTACAGCAAACTAGAATAACATCTTTTAATTGAATCTAATTGATTTCTAAGTGAAAACATTTACAATTTAAAAAATATGACGGATTGCCCACATTCATTTTACCCATCAAGGGAAGCTTTTATGGAGATTTTTCTGCAATATAAAACTTTTCTGGCAGTTTTTCAAATTAATTCTTTTCCTTTTTTTCATTGCAGGCACTCTACCATGGTAAATTCATCTACAGTGGTTTCACTATGCCATTCTACAAGCGCATGCTCAACAAGCCTCTAACACTCAGAGATTTGGAGAGTATAGACCCAGAATTCTATAACTCTCTTGTTTGGATCAAGTAAGATAGGCTTTATTTTAACGTAATTTGGTGATGATGATGATGATGATGCTGATGATGATAATGGTAGTGGTGATGGTGGTGGTAATGATTGTGATGTTAATGATCATAACGATGATGGTGATGATGACCATGGTTATGGTGATGATGATGATGATGATGGTGATGATGATGATTGTGATGATGACGATGATGACGATGATGATGATGATGATGATGATGATGATGATGATGATGATGATGATGATGATGATGATGATCAATGATGATGATGATGATGATGATGATGATGGTGTGATGGTGATGATGATGATGATGATGATGATGGTGATGATGATGGTGATGATGATGATGATGATGATGATGATGATGATGATCAATGATGATGATGATGATGATGATGATGATGATGGTGATGATGATGATGGTGTGATGGTGATGATGATGATGATGATGATGATGGTGATGATGGTGATGATGATGATGATGATGATGATGATGATGATGATGATCAATGATGATGATGATGATGATGATGATGATGGTGTGATGGTGATGATGATGATGATGATGATGGTGATGATGTTGCTGATTGTAATGGTGATGATGATGACGACGATGGTGATGGCAGTGGTGATGATTGTGATCGAGATGATGATGCTTTTATCTGGTTTAAGTTCAGTGATCTTAAATCAGAGTATTATTGTAATAAACTGGTTGTGTCTACTAACTGACTCATAAGAAACACAAGGATTGCATCATATGCATATCCAACGTTTTATCTTTGTTAAACGGTTACTCCACGCCAAAAATAACTTGCTTTGATTAAAAGCGCAAAAATTAGACGAACATATCAAACAAAATTTGAGCGAAATCGGACAATGAATAAAGAAGTTATGGATTTTTGAAATACTTTTAAAAATAATTCAAATGGTTATATTTTTAGCAAATTGGCAACTTTGGATCACGTGACATGGCAAGGTGATGACCTAGGTTTGTTACTTCTCTAAAATTGGTTATTCATACACCATTGACACCATTGCTTTTTACTCCCTTGTTTTTTAATGTTTAATTACTATTTGCTGATGAATTGAATATAATATTTATTGAACAATTATGATCAAGGAATGTATAGCTTCAAAACAAGTCTTGCATAAAAGATGAAATAATAAATTATTGAATAAATATGATTTTAATAAACAATTAATAATAATAAGATTTATTCATATTATGAATTTCTCTAATTGAGAAAATATAAATATTTTCAACATTACTTCAATGACGATTCTTGTTCTAACGATTTCAATTTTGCTATTAATTGATTGCATACACATAAAAATTAATATTTCAATAAAACATCTCTTTGAGATCATATTGTTTTTCTACAATTGTTTATATTTGTTATTGTTTTGAAAATCCTATTTTCTTCTTTTTTGTACTATTTTGGTCATTGTAAATCCAGAGTGAATAAAAATTTACCAGAATTTACCAGAATTTAGTGTTAATCGTAGGTTTGCTGTCGTGAAAGCGTAATTACAACACAAAATACACATTTCTTATTAAATATATTGTTTATGAAAATCATATTTATCTACATATTTTGATATATTTTCTTTATGAACAATATTTCAGAAGTTATAATAAAATGATATATAGGCCTATTCGATGCATTCGTCGAGAAAATGGAATTGATTTTGCGTCCAATGGCCTTCAAACAGAGCATACAAAACATAAAAGAGATACAATACATTTATTCTGAAGAAGTGACGAACCTACGTCATCAATACGCCATGTCACGTGATCCAAATATGTAAATTGGCTAAAAATATAACTGTTTTAAAAATATTTAGATATTTTTCAAATATTCATAACTTTCTTATTTGTTGTCCGTTTTCGCTCAAACCTTTTTTTTGATCTGTTTGTCTGATTTTTGCGCTTTCAATCAAAGCTAGACATTTTTGGTGTGGAGTCCTCCTTTAATAATAGATGTATGTGTCAATTTCCAAATTTGCAGGGATAATAATATAGATGAGCTAGACATGGAGATGACATTTGTAGCTGACTTTGAGATTCTTGGTAAAGTGGAAACTGTGGAGCTCAAAGAAGGTGGCAAGGATATTGATGTTACAGAAGAGAACAAGGAAGAGTACATTCAGTAAGTAATCATCTTGCTTACAATTTTTACATTNGGAAGAGTACATTCAGTAAGTAATCATCTTGCTTACAATTTTTACATTTAATTTTAGTAATTTGTCAAATGGTGTAAGATAAGAAATCTTACAAAAGCATGGTTTGAAATAAGCGACATAATTGTTGGAAAAAAACTAATAAGTTTCAGACTTTTAGATAGATTAATCAGAACTGTAGGGTATATGTTTCACATATTATGCTACTGTACATGTAAGTTACATTGCCTTAATCTGTTTCTTTTTAAAAGCACATACCATGCTTAAATGAAAATGCCTGTTACAATTTATAATGGATTTGCCATCAGTTGCAACTTTTTAGCAACACACTTTAAGTCCTCTTTCACACTTTATATTTAATGTACAGCTTGATGACTCAGTTCCGATTCAACCGTGGTATAGAGGAACAGACCAAGGCTTTCTTAGAGGGTATGAATGATTTCGTCCCTCTGCAATGGCCCCTGTACCTTCCACATGTAATAGATGTGTAGCTTTTACCTATTTTACATTGTATCAAAAATTTTAAATCCCTTTTCATATTTATTTTTTGATGTACAGCTTGATGACTCAGTTCCGATTCAACCGAGGTATAGAGGAACAAACCAAGGCTTTCTTGGAGGGTATGAATGATGTAGTTCCCCTACAATGGCTCCAGTACTTTGATGAGAGAGAACTTGAGGTAAAAAAACTATGTTTCTTTCTAGGAGGCCATAAAATTTATATTGTTGTGCAAGAATATTTGTGGAGCTTATTTTTGTATTGGAGTGCTGATTTTTTTTAAATGAAAATAATTTCAACGCATATGTTCATTTTCTATACTTCAATAATATCTTAAAAATTTACACCTCAATGAAATAAGTGATATAAATGGTATGTATTAGCTTGGCATGGATGTCTGCAAATACGAAGCCAGTCCAATGATGCTGAATACATGATGTTGATGACTAGTACAGGGTTATGTTTCGTAGTGTAGTGTAGAGGATCTGACTCTCGCCTTTCAACAAGAGGGTCGTAGGTTCAAGTCCCACCTAGGGCGTCAATTTCCTTCAGCAAGAAATTCATCCATATTGTGCTGCACTCAACCCAGGTGAGGTAAATGGGGATGGCAGAAAGAAATTCCTTGTAATGCAGAGTGCCGTAATGGCTGCCAGCTAGAGCCGGGTAACAGTGAGTGTAAAGCTTTCAGCGCCATGAGCACCGATAAGGTCGACCTGTGCGCTATACAAGTAGCCACCATTATTATTATTAAAGCTGTTTATAGAGCCACACAAGACTAGTGATCCGTTCCTGCACTCAATAACTCCCAAGTCACTGATTTAGAACTTGAGAAGGGGTCACCATTCATACCTGGAATTGTTTGTACCTCTATGAACAGCTGAAACAATCGACCATCATAACATCTGAGAATGCAAACATGTTCAATGATTCTGAATTCATGTTATCCTTCAAATCACTAAAACTAAAAACATTCAAATATTTCTCCCTTGTTCAGCTGATGATATGTGGTATGCAAGAGTTCGACGTTGACGACTGGTACCGGTGCACTATTTACCACCACTACACAAGAGAGAGCAAGCAGGTTCAGTGGTTAAAAACATGTAGTCAGTGAATCTGACTACATGTTTTTAAATCTAAAACAAAAAACTAAAAAATTCATTTGATCATTTCTCCTGTTCAGCTGATGTTATGTGGTATACAAGAGTTTGACGTTGACGACCGGTACAGTTGTTTCATTTACCATCATTTCATCCATGAGAGCAAGCTATACAATGGTTCTGAATTCATGTTATTCTTCAAATCAACAAGACTAAAAACATTTAAACGTTTCTCCCTTGTTTAGCTGATGCTATGTGGTATGTAAGAGTTCGATGTTGACAACTGATACAGATGTACTATCTACCACCACTACACACAAGAACAAGCAGTTTCAGTGGTTCTAAATTCATGTTTGCTGTTAAATCAGAAAAACTAAAAGCATACATTTGATAATTTCTCCCTGTTTAGCTGATGCTATGTGGTATGCAAGAGTTTGACGTTGATGACTGGTATAGATGTACTATCTACCGCCACTACACACGAGAGAGCAAGCAGGTTCAGNTGTGACAGAAGAAAACAAAGAAGAGTACATTCAGTAAGTAATCATCTTGCTTACAATTTTTACATTGAATTTTAGTAATTTGTCAAATGGTGTAAGGTTTGAAATAAGCAACATAATTGTTGGAAAAAGACTAATAAGTCTCAGACTTTCAGATTAATTAGAACTGTGAATGGAATATCTGTCCTATAGTGGGCTGTTTATCTAATAAATTGATGACTTAGTTCACTTTTCATTGATTTTACATATACATGTAAGATACATCAACCTGTCTGTATAATACCCTTCCACATTAGTCACAAAAACCTCTTACTTTTAGTGGATCCACAGCCTCTGAGAATATTGACATTATTTTCATATTATGTCCAATATGTAAATCCAATTTCCAGCTTTAGATAAATATGCAGCCAAATGACTGGGTTCATGTTCTTTTTCTTAGATGTCTGATGACATTGTTCCTTGTGACTCCAGCAATTTGTTGTAGATCCATGTCAAAGTTACATACAGCTTTGACCCCTCCCACATATCATGTCATATGTCTAAGTCCCCTTTCACATTCTATATTTAATGTACAGCTTGATGACTCAGTTCCGATTCAACCGAGGCATAGAAGAGCAGACCAAGGCCTTCTTGGAGGGTATGAATGACGTTGTCCCCCTACAGTGGCTCCAGTACTTTGATGAGAGGGAACTTGAGGTATGGACCCCATCACTATTTTATTCATATTGCAAACCTTAGAAACTTATCATTTTGTAAGCACTTTATTTTTTGTACTTCCCATTTCAAGATTTGCACCAAAGAATTTCCCTACTTTGAGAGATGTTAGGTACGGAAAATTATTAATTTACTATCATCAAACTGTTTAGCTGATGCTCTGTGGTATTCAAGTGTTTGATGTTAACAACTGGTAAAGGTGTTTCATCTGTCACCATGAGAGCAAGCATGTACAATTGTTCTAAACTCACTTTTGTTTTCAAATCAGTCAAACTTACCCGAGAATGCCTGTGAATTTTTTTCACAGCTTCTTGGTAAAAGCACTGTCAATCAGTGTTTATTCATGTTGGGATAAGGCAAGAATTATTTCAATCAAAAACTAAAAACATTTAATCATTTCTCCCCTGTTCAGCTTATGATTTGTGGTATGCAAGAGTTTGACGTTGACGACTGGTATAGGTGTCCTATCCGTTGCCACTGCACCCCAGAGAGCAAGCAGGTTATATGGTTCTTAATTCAGGTTATTCTTCAAAACAATAAGACTAAAAATATTTTGTTTCTCCCTGTGCAGCTGATGCTATGTGGTATGCAAGAGTTTGACGTTGATGACTGGTATAGATGTACTATCTACCGCCACTACACACGAGAGAGCAAGCAGGTTCAGTGGTTCTGGAGAGCTGTGAGGGAGATGGATAACGAGAAGAGGGCACGTCTACTTCAGTTTGTTACCGGAACGTGTCGTCTGCCTGTCGGTGGCTTCACAGAGCTCATGGGTAAAAATTTGTCTTTTTCATTATCAAACATTACTGGAAGTTCTTCTAAAACGTTTATATTCAAATAATTGAACCAGACTGTACCAGATGTTCAACACTTCAAATAAAAGATATCTGTCAATCGATACATCAACGTAGTCTATGGATGTAGGAATAAGCAAATAAAGATTAGATGTGTGATTATGATGGATATTTGTTCATGTCAAATGGAATTTTGAGATGAATATAATTCTAAACAAAGTTACATTATGTCAAGTGAAATGTTCTTCATCAAAGTAATCTTATTGTCTATGGAAAACTATTAATATTTACTATCAATCTCTTTTCATTCATCAAACTTGAATTTTCGTTATCAAACTCAATTTGATACTTGACACTGAAAAAAATTAAACAGTTATTAATGTTCAACACCTCTTGTCTTATTTATGTTATTCAGGGAGCAATGGTCCACAGAAGTTCTGTATCGAGAAGGTCGGCAAAGAAACATGGCTACCAAGGAGTCATACATGGTTAGTGTAGACACAGAAAATGCTTATCAACTAAATGTGAAGGAGAAGAAGAATAGTCAACCTCCATCAATCTTTTTACAGTTGTGACGTTTTGTTTCTCTTCTAATTCAGAATTTTTAATAGATGATGTAAGTGGATAATTAAAAAATCAGAAAGAAACCTAAGAGAATTTTCACAAATTACATACATCAATCAATTTTGGTTGTGAATTTTCAAATGAAATAGGAAACATTAACTTTTTTTAAACTTGAATTACTCTGCATATATTTGAGATGATCATGCCATTTTAACCACATTTTAACCACATTTAACCACTCCTTGAAAGCTGAGACTTATTTGGAAAGGTATGAACCTGTTGATAACATTACATAAATTACATTAACGAATTCACATCTTTGTTTCTTATGCATAATGTTTCAATGTGTTTTTTTTAACGTTTGATAAGATAAAGATTGATATTCTATAAATCACATTTGATTCAATGTTCTCAGTTTCTAGAACCAAATTGTTCTGTTTTTTAAAATATTTTACATAGAAACCAGTTTTGTGATCATTACAAAGCCTCTAAAATTGTTCTTATTTTCCTGTCTTTGTCTAATCCAGTTTTAATCGGCTTGATCTACCACCCTACAAGAGCTATGAACAGTTGACAGAAAAACTGACCTTTGCCATCGAAGAGACGGAAGGATTCGGTCAAGAATGATCTCGTCATCGAACTCTAAATGACCTTAGCCCATCATTGGAACTCAGATTTGGCCAAATTATATTGACTGCTTTATATTGACCATTTATATTGACCAATGAATCCTAAGCCTCGTCCACATTTTCATTTGAATCTCCTCGAAGCAGCATGGAATGAGTGATGAGGATTGGAAAGAGAAGCGGTGATTGATTAGAATTTATTATATTGACTTTTTAATCGCAAGTCTCGTCCACCTGTGCATTTGAATCGGATCAAAATGACACTGCTGGACTGAAAATACATTGATTCATTTTAAATATCGGATTACTACTTTAATTGCAAGCCTCATCCAGATCCAAATTTGATTTATATCGGAGTGACAATTCATGAGCATAGCAGCAATTGTGAGTTGTGGATGGCGATAATGGATCGATGGGAAGCGAAAATCAGAAGAGGAAGGAGTATAATACATGGAGCGTCTTGATCTAGCATGAAGAGGATCAGAAATGGTTAAGGAGATCAGTTAAAGGAAGCATTACTTGATTTACACCGCTAGGCTTCTGCCCGACATCAATCTTTGACTTGGATAATGGAGAAAAGCTTCAAAACATCATGAGATTGGAATATATATGTTAACGCAGATGAGCTGCAGACGGTGATGTTTTCTGCTTTCTTGGATGCGCAGCAATCTTTCACATGCAGAATGGAACAGAGCTTTGAGATGCAACAAGATTTGAGCTAGCCTCGTGCCAAAAGGATCTTCACAATATTTGTTTTGTAAAGTAATACTGCCCTCATGGTATAGGGCTTTTGATTGTGGATGGATACAAACATCGGATGGTCATGTATTTTCGCACGTTGTAGAATGTAAAATCCATGCGCAAATTTACGGGAAAATTTTCCATCGATCCTAGAATAGTTGTTTGGCAATCTCATGTTGTTTGTTGATGCAATCTTCAGCCAATCAGGGATCACATGGTTATGATGTCATCAATCATCATTCTGTGACATTAGGGAAGTGACCCATATTGTGGTACCGCATTAACCCCCCCAAAAAAATTGAAACTACAATGGAAGGTTGTTTGGGGGAGGCACAGTCATTGCTGGTTGATTTTGTGCTGATATGTCCCCATTGTTCCGAAAGCAAATCAATAGATCAGGAACAACTGTCAGAGTCAGACAGTTCTATGGCGTGCCATTTTACAGGCAAGGTTGGTGGTTTAAAAAAAATTGCTGATTACCCGAACTGGACTATATCCATGGTTATGTTGCATGAAAACTATCAGAGCGATAATCAGATTAAAGCAATTGCTATTGAATTAAAACCAATTTTAATAGTATGTCACTTAACATTATGACTATGTCTGGGTTTGGCAACAAGCGAGTTACCTCAACAGGTTTAAATTTGCTGAGGTAATTTTTTTAGTACTCCTATGGGGTGTTGCTCAAAATCAACTGCTAATCAACTGCAACTTTGCAAATTGTAACGCGCATTTTCATTCGTGCACGGTATGCATATTTAACAAGATGCGCATGAAACAATGATTTTGATTGGCGCGTTCCGATCAACTGCAACTTGCGATCAATTGCAACTTTTGAACAACACCCCCCTAGGAAATTAATTTTGATTTCAATAAGTATTCTCTGGTTCATGAAATCCTGGACCATGAGTTGCAGGCTAAAAATTTTATAGCCGTACAAGTCAGAAAGGAAATGACATCAAGTTTTTGATTGATCCTTTCACATGGTAGGATAAAAAAAAACACAGTTAGTGCACAGCTGACCATTTAAACGAAAATTGAGCAGCCTGGATAAATAAACACCCCAAAATACAAAAACAGTGAAAGTCACACATGCAATATCAAGATAACTATGAAAATATATCAGGTGATTTTGTTTTTTACATCAGATGACACCATGAGGAATATTACCTGTGCCAAAATACCTATCACTGCCTCTCCAGCTTTTAGGAGATGATATATCAAATCAGCCACCCATCCTCTCTCCCGTGGTGAATATTCAAGTTTCATAGTATGGTGCCTCTTGGGACTCCTATCTCCTTGTCAAGAATGGGTTGCAATGTTTTACCATATATTGTTTTACGAGCTGGCATTCAAAGAGAAGACTGCTGCACAAACAGAAAGAAACCCTGACATAGCGACAAGTAGTCTGCCACATCATTGAAATATATTTTGATTCTTCTACACTAGTAATAATATCATAGACTGATGGGAGTTTCATGCAACATTTCCCTGTTTTTATGCCCGTTTGTAAACCTTGTTGACAATTTGTTGCTCCTTTGGATTCATACGGCTTGAAATTGAGGCGAATTTTATACATTTGAATTGATAGAAATAGGTTTGAGAGTGGCAGATGAACGCAATATTGAACAAAGTACAAGAGTATCAAATTATTTTTATATCTATGTAGTGATACTCTTTTGTACGATAGATTGCATAATTGGGGTGCTAGGAGAAATACAAGGTTTAGGTATGGGATTTAGCATTTTGGTAATCCAATAGACCATGAATTCTTTCTGATTGGATTTGTGTGTTAAACATGCGCTTATACATGTACTTGGAATGCCAAGGTTGGAATGGCAATTTGCAAGTTATGAAAAGAATAATTTTGAGATATCATATATTTATAAGCAACCATGTCTTGAGGTTATTGATGGGTTTGGTGTGCCCTTAATATCATAAAGGTTTTCGGTTATCAGTTTCTGACATTACAAAGATTGAAGATTTTGATCTGGGCCCCGTAACATAAAGGTTTGCGATTAATTACGAATCTGATAGAGATTGATATCAATCGCAAGTCTATGGCAAATTATGTACTAAAGTTTGCAATTGATCGCAAAATCAAATAGCGATTAATCGCAAACCTTTATGTCACGGGGCCCTGGAAGAGTAATGAACCAATTTTATTGTAACTATTGTCAGGAATTATCAATTTGTGATCCTCCTATTCTATAAAATCCCAATATATGTTAGATTCAGTGCCGTAAATTAATCCTCAACATCATATTCTAACTTTTAATGGAGGATGGGTGGAAGGGCGCCCCTGTTGGAATGTATACAGGCAAATATTTTTTTTTTATCATAGGGGGCGCAATTTGCTGAGGGTTGCAAAATTTGAGTTCAATACTTTTTTGGGTGGTTGTCATTTCTGGTGGAGTGGAGAAAACTTTAAGTGGGGGTGCCCCTGCTGCCCTCCCCCCTTCTTTCATACCAGATTGTCAAATTCGTGGGGCATGTATGTTAAAAATGAGAATTAAAACTTAGCATTTCATTTTTCATTTCATAATTTTTAATTTTCTTAATTTATTTTATCATTCTAGCTTAAATCTTGTGTAACCATACCAGTTCTAATTTCTTAGCAATCTTATGCCGCAATCTAATTCTATTATATTGTATGTCTTCACCAGGAAATTATAAACTGATGTTTTTAATTGTCCTTTCTGGTTATTATTTTTAATTATGCACATTGTATATATTTATAAATAGACAGATTTATTCACTCACAGACTTATTACTTTTTAAAAAGTTAATTTATCATGTCTCAATTCACCATGCTGATTCTCTAAACCTGATGTTTCAATTTTATTGCCTTGGGTCACAAAAATATATTAATGAAAAGCAATCTAATGAAAAAAATCATTTTCAAGAACTCTTACTATGACAGTTTCTGTCACATATTGTCGCCAAATATTTCATCAATATTTTTCCCATTTTTTTCCCAATGGATATTTCCTTTTTCCTTTTTTTATGCAGCATAGTTGAAGTTCTTTGTAAAGACACATCTTGCTAATAAGAAATGTTTTTGATCCATTTAGAAAACACTTATGAAAATACGATATGATTTTAAGATCATCTATTGTTTTATCATCACCTCTCATGCAAGTTTTGTTGGAGAAATGTGAATAGAAAGTAATATTGTCCAACAATATTTCTTGCTTATGCATGATTATAAGTCAAATCTGGAGAGATTTGAAAGCGAAATGATTTATCTTGTTTTCTATACCATTCTAATTGAAATATTTATGTGTTTGATTTTTGTTGCATGTTACAGTGTTTACAGTCAAACCTGGATATAAAGGCCACCTCAAGTTATTTTTGCAAATTTCGCAGTTGTAGCCTCGCAAAAATGTTTCCACTTGGTATGAAGCGCACACAAACACGATCAAAAACGCGAAAATAACACACACTTTCAAACTTGTCCCAGAACGCAAAAATATCTGCATTGAAAATATTGGCTTATACAGCATTTGTTTCATATCATCATATCAGACAGTTTTGTTTCATACAGCACAATACTAAAATAATGGTCTGCCTAAGAAACATAATAACCAATAATAGTCGATAATGTGATGGTCAAAATAGAGAGTTGATCACTACAGACATCTTACCACTAAGCAAACGCTAAAGACTGATGGTCAATATAGACAGGTGGCCTTTTGAAAGAGGTGGCCTCTAGAGGCAGGTTTGACTGTATTCTTCTAATTCTGCTTTCTAATCTGTGCAATTAACACTCTCGGTGGTATGTGTCAGTGGCTTTATATATATTTCTTGTATAGTTCGCGTGTTGGGCAAAGGTTTGGTACTGTGCGTGTGGCTTGCTTTGTATTTTTGCTCAGTTGGGAAATATGAAGTGTTATCAAACAAGGAATCATGCTCTTTGTTCATTTTACATGGGCTCACTTGGAAAGGGGAGATAATTTTGAAATTTTATATGTACTGTAACCCCAAACTCATTCTCCTATAAGTAGTTCATGCTGATTGATTGTTCATATAAAGCACATGTAAACAACGAGCATACCCCTATTTCCTATCTCCTATTTGTTGAGATCTGTGCGCATTATGAAAAGCAAGATGTCTACTATGTCTACTAGATGTAAGAGTTATTCCAAATGAAATATAAATGGCCTGGTTTCCGATGAACGTCTTTATAATCTCACAATCCATGAGCTTTGTACATTTTGATTTGCTAATATAATTTATATAAATTTGCATGTACATTTATTAAGCCCCATCTGTATATTTTTCATTTAAAGATAATTTTAATTTAATATTTACAAGATGTTTATATTAGATATATTGCGCTATTTAGGGGACTCTCCATCTATATAAAAGTAAATTAACTGTGTGTGTTTTCCTCAATATAAATACTATGAATATGTCATAGATAAATAGATAACGCGTAAACCTAGTGCCTGTGTGAGGACCAATGTCATAAGAATTTTTAACCATTTTAAATAGAAGGCAAGTATATAGCAAAGTTTTTCCTGACAAATGCAAGTAACATAGAAAATGGCCTTGTTTGCTTAGTAGACATTGGAAAGGGTTACGATGGATTCAATTATAAAAGGGAACATTGAATCTTACCATCAACTTTTCTGTGTCTTTTATTGCCGCCAGTTATTGTTTTCATGTGTCTCCCACTTCTGTTTGGTAATGAGGTATTGCTCGAGTTTGAACGCATTAGGTTGTTTTGTAATGAATTTTCATTGCGATGTATGGTGGTGTTCACATGAATTAAGTTATATTCGGTCCGTTTGTGTGATCTCATTTTGAGAAAGACAAAGAATGAACACACTTCTCTTTCTTATGATAAGAAGCAATTGCAATCCATGGGTGTGTTCATATGATCCAGTTTTATACTGGTTACATGAGTGTGATTCACATGTGAGAAAGTGTGAACACATCAAATAAAAGTAGCCATTGGAAGACCATTGTTAGCAAGAACCTGTGTTCATTCTACTCCTGGTATTGTGATTTAGTATGGGAAAAAATAAATCTTACGAGAAGTTATTGCAATACTAGCGTAGTTCTGATCGTTTGAAAAATGTTGAAGTAAGAACACATTGCTTTTCTCATGATGAATTTCCACTGTAATGTATGGTCTGTTCTCGTGTGAAAGTCACATTATGAATCAGAATGTAACCATTCATCTGTGTTCCATAGTCATTGCAATGCAATGTATGGTGGTGTTTAGACGACCCTTTGACCTGTATATGATGTTCCTTACATTATTCTCTTATCCCCTTGACGTGTTTTTGCTTAAAGTGACAGTTTGTATGCTGTAGTCCAAATAAGAGCAAGTGCCTTATATTCTCTTGTAGTTGAGAGAATATACAGTGTGTAATGTTTCTCTCATCTTTATACACATCAGAATTTCTATTAGGGGGACTCCCAACTTTTCCTTGTCATTTTAAGCATAAGAAGATAATCATGAGCCTTTCGTAAATTTAAGCTGTTTGAAATGCTTTTTGTGATTGAGGAGTTGATCAATTCTTAATGAAAATGTAAGATTTCAGTAATTTCCGGATAAATCTGAAAAGTAATGTTTTAGATATCATTGTAATATTCTGGACGAAGTCACAATAAATATTCCATGTAAAATTAGAAAGTGGCATTGAATATTGACATCATTAATTCAATTTTTTTTCATCTTGTACTCTTTAAAAATAATAATGTAAAGCGCCTTGAGCACTCAGCAGAGTGGATACGTGCGCTATATAAATTGCATTTATTATTATTATTATTATTATTATTGTACAGAGAAGTAAACAGAAAGGCAGTAATTTTTTATTCTCTATCACCAAGATTGATATTTTTACCCTAATATTTGATCACAACTTGTTTGCTTCTTTATGTGACTTACTTCAAAGGAAACATAACAAATTTTTTAGCCCTTATTCAGTGCCACTTTCTAATTTCCTAGTACCTGACAATTATTCATGTAAGAAAATTTTTAACCCTTATTAAAAGTTGTGTGTGTGTTTGTGTGTGTGTGTGATGCACACATAACACATATTTTTGAGTGGTAGGTTGGAATTATCGTGAATATTGCTATGATTTCCGACATAGCTAGACATGTGGAGCTATGCATACAAAGTTAGTTGCATCATTATCAACGAAATTGCCTGCTGTCTTTTTCTTTGCAACTTTCAATTTATTCATATCAATTTTGTTCAGAGAGTGTTTTGAACTTATATGAAACTAGTCAAGACAATGAGGAAATTACTTTGTTTTATTTAGAACTTTTTCTTCAAGTTCTGTACAGTTGATGACATTTGACATAATTCTTAATGTCATCATTTTACATGCCTGCTTCTACCTAAAATGCTTTTTTCCTCATTTCAGCCAGTGTCCCAATTTTTTTCTCTGTTAATAAAGTGCGAGAAGTATGTTGAAAAAAAACTGAAATCAGGACTGCTTAAACCAGTCCTCTCTATGGATGTAACATTTTGGCAATGTTGTTCAATGGATATAAATGGACGTCTATATTGGTTAAATTTGTGTATTCATTCTGTGTCAGGCTTGTATATTCTTAACACTGTACCAAACACTCATTTTTCATTGTATCAAATTTTATGTTTGCACTATGTCTTTGCTTATGTGTGAATGATATGTTAGCTGGCAAGGCACTTTGAGTCTGATGGAGAAAAAAAAAAGAAAAATAGATGAATATAACCGTCTTGAGAATTGTATTATAGAACTTGTAATAAAGCACTTGTAAATCAGTAAATAATACAAAAAGCATATTATGGATTGGTATGATTTATGTACAATAATAAACAGATGAAATGTATGACATGGATCAACTATTGATTGTTTCTTGCCTCATTATTATGCTTTGCCTACAGATACGTTCAAAAAAGAAACTAGCAAAGAGAAGGGTTGAAAGATAGGGTGAAAAAGTGAAACAAGTTCAATGGGAGGAAGGGGAAGAATTTGAAGATGAATTCTCATAATATAATCTCTCTCCTTTATCCCATTTTCTCTGTTAATCATTTTTATCATCTCACCTTCCATTTGTTTCCTCATCTCTTGTTACTCTTCTTTCTCTACATATCCTCCTCTTCTCTTCCACTTCACTCTCGTTTTCTTTATACTTTTCTCCAATACTCTTGTCTGTCTGTCATTCCCTCTCTCTTTCTTATCTTCCATATTCCTTGCATTCTCTTCCACAACTATTCCTCTCTTTTTCTCAATCCCTGAAATATATATATTTTTTTTTACTTTTCCTCACTACTTTCATTCTCTACAACTACCCTATCTCACTCCCTCACTTCCATTTCTCACTGTTCCACACACCTCCCATTCTCTGTATCTCCCCTTCAACCTTCTTGCTCGCATTCTCTCTCCCACTCCCCCTCTTCTGCTGCTTCTTTCTCACTACATGTATATTCCTTCTTCCCATTCCCCTCTCTCTTATCTTGACTATCTATGATCATTCTCACGTATCTCTCTTCTCCCCCCTGAAAAAATTCCATTTCATCTTTCTTCACACTTAGTTTTCTCTTCCCCATCTCTCTCCCTTTGATAAAACTCAATGGCCAAACTCACTAATAGATGCAAATTTATTCATGTATCTTGCCAACAAACGTCACTACGGTATTTCTCAAAACTGGTTTACTAATAGATGCAAATTTTATGCATACCTCTAACACAAAGGTTGTTCTTAACAACCAGAAAGCTTGCCCGACATAGCAACAGGTAATGTATGCCAACTGGATTCCAATTATTGTAGTCTTATTGTTATCAACCGGTCTATGGAATACCACGTAACTACGTTTATAAACGCACATAAATTTGTATATATATAAGTAAACCCGCCTATTAATTATAATAATTGGAGTACAGTTTGCATCAATTATTTGCTGCTATGTTGGGCAACCCTTGGGCAAGCTTTCAGGCTGTTCAGAACAACTTTTGTGTATAGAGAATGCATACAATTTGCATCTATTAGCAATCCTGCCTATTAGGTAACATTTCAAAAGCGATTCACTCTCAAATTGTCCCAGTGAAATGTCTTGAAGATCAATTCTTGTACTGAAAAACATAAAGTCATCCACACAGAAATATCTACATTGGTACTCATCTTTGAGTTTCTATTATCACTTAACACATAACAGATGGAAAATTGATCACAGAATGACTTAATGAAAAAAAAAATGCATATACAAATGAAATAAGTAAACCACTATGGTAGATTATAAATACCTAATAATTTTTGTTTTGAACAAAGTGTTGGATTTTCAAACTTTTTAAGCACGGATTCTATTCTCTGATTACTGTTCTGTTCTGAGAACTGGGTATGGCCAACTGCATATTGATGATAGCCTCCCAAAATGATCTCATCTAAAAGCTTGAGATTAAACTTTCTTTAAATTTTAACAGCAGAAAGTTGGAAAGAGTCAGATTTTACACAATTCCAGTTCTTTGAATCAATTTTGCATACTATCCTGATGTAATTTTCATTGTCTTTTAGTCTCAATATGACAAGCTTACAATGAGCTCATACGCACATATAATCTGACATGAAATGTTAATTTCCTTCAAGGGAGTTTAGAGTCTGTGAGACTAAAAGCTTGGGTTATGTCAAGTATTGCTCAAAAGAAAGTTTACAGCTTCTTGCATTGCCTCATCTTGGTATGTGTAATAGTCTATGAATGTGTTACATCGTGTACCGTAGAAGGGGTGGGGGTAATACATGCAACTCCAGTACACATCTCGAACACTAAGTCCCAATAAAAAAGAATTCATATCTTTTCAGTAGTTTTTTGAACAATTGTAAGAGATAAACAAAAATTGGTAGGCTGTTAACTTTCTTTTGAACAATATTGTATGTGAATGCGGATTTCATCACAAAGAATTTAAATTGAAATACAACTCCTGAATAACTTGGACTGATATTGGATAGGAAATTACTAGGAATAGAACATACGGGAAATGAATCTACCAATTGATCTTAAACCACCTTACATTACACACTATAAACATAAATGTTGTATCAACATCTGAAGAAAAACATATTGCTCTTGCTCACTTCAAAACATATCTGCCAACCTAAGATCAAAATGAATGGATGTCAGTGAAACAATCAGAATACAACAATTCTGAATCGTTTTACACATGTAAACTTGCAAAACAAGTGTTATTCTCTGGTGTAAGAAAGGGAAATCAATGGAATGATGTGATTTTTTGTAAGCTACATATGACATGTTGTCATCATCATTATCATCATTCCTCCAAAGATGGAACAATGCACTTCCGTAAATTCCTGTGCGTTCTTTTCTTGACAACATAATGGTGAGTCTGCATACTAGAGGAAAGGGGCTGCTCTGTTGTTTTGTTGTATTCCTAATGCATGTATTTACTGACATCACATTTTTCATACCCCTTACTAATTGTAAATGGTGGTAATTACTGATCTGTGTTGGCCAGTATGCATAAAGTGGGCCAGAGCAAATGTTTTATTCTAGTGATGATGACCTTATTGACTTGGTGCTCGCTGGAATCATTTCTTCTCTTTCTCTTCCTGGTATCTATAATGTAGATCCTTGACGTCTGTCGAGGAAACCTTTACCCATCCGGTCTCTTGCATGTGGTATACTGCATGAAATCAACACAGAAATATATGGGTCAATGAGAGTTGTAATCTTGTCTTTTTTTACAAATGATTTTGATCATGATAGTGGCTCAATAATTAAGAATTGAAAATCTTAGCATGGAGCTCTGAACAGGGTACAAAGTACTGTCCATGTATTATTATTGTCATCGCTAGTATTAATTCCCCTGATGTCATTATCAAAAGATATTCATTATCATTGTTACCTTCATCACCACCATCATCATAAATAATAAAAGCATCATCATGATCAACATCACCAGTTCCTTCATTATAACTACCCTAATAACCACCTCCACCAACAACAACAACAACTCCATCATAATCATAGCCACAACAAATATCATCCATTATCAGTATCACTTTTCTCTTTATCATTTTGTTCCTCCTATTCCTCCTAATCACCATCACCATCATCAACGTCATTATCATCATCATCATCGACATCATCATCATAACCACAGAGCTACCAACATTTAACAGCAACAATCAGGGAGATTGTGGAAGAAATCCAGTAGATGTCTATAAAATGCACACAACCTAATGGCATCAATGTTTCCATAATCCAGGAGATTGCTCAAAAACAT
>BQKZ01007189.1:4943-41407 GCA_036244855.1 Temnopleurus reevesii | reverse complement strand
ACCACGCCCCTGTTGATAGACCCCCTGGAGTCCTGGCCCGCAGGATCCATTCTGATGAGGGGTGGGCTGTCATGTCTCTTGTCCTTGGGAGAGGGGGCAGAGGTGGGGGTGGTAGTGGGGGTGGAGGTGTTACATGTCTCCAACTTCTGTTGAGCCTCAACCAGTTGAGTCTTCAAGCTGGTAATCAGAGAGTCAAAAGATGATAATTACAATTTAAGTTTGTACTTTTCCAATATATTTACCAAACAAATTCATACTTATCATTAATAAGAACAGATTTTAATTTAAATTTGGAAGAACAGATGTTCTGTTTCTAGACATGAAGGGTCTTTTTGAAACATAAATGTTTTTTATTTTTTTCGTTTATCTTTTCATTTTCTTGTTAATAAAAGCTCTTTAACATTCCATAATGTTGGACATGTTGGATGTTTAAACATTCAACAGCTATTGCAGCAACAACCACTGCAGCAGTTTCAGACACTGATGGCAGAAATTCCTGAATTCATGTACACTAATGTTAATTGGTTTTATTACGGATTTAATTTAGGAGTAAGAGAATAGGGCGAGATGAGATCAGACGTGTAAAGAAGTAATACTGAGAAAAAGTAAAGGGGAGGGTGAAAAAGACAGTAATAAAAGAAGAAATTTTGAAAAGGTGAAAAATAAAGAGAGAAAAAAAGACACATTTGAAGATATACAGTGTGGAAGATTCCTTGATATTTTGTGTAAGGTTACATTAAAACAATTATCAAAGGATGACTGTCATAAAATAATGCTGTTTACTTACGTTTGGAAGGCTGTGTCCTGATTAACTGTGATTTTCTGTTGTAGCAAGACAAAAAACATTTTTATGAATTCAATTTCTCTGCATATGAAATACATGTATGACATAGACTGGCTCAATAATTTCGCCTACAGTGTATTCATACATGAACTCTTAGCCTCAGTAACCATTGCTCTGATGGTATTTTCGTGCATCTCTTTATTTTGAATGACAAGATTGATGAGCTGGCGCACTCCCAAACTCGACCTTCCTTTCAATTTTTTTTAATTTATAGAGGTTTATCACACATCCACGGATGCAACCTAGAGAGGTATCGTGATAAATGATGCACTGTACGACGGTGTCCAAAACAGAAACTTGCAAAAACTTACAATTTGGTGGGCCAAAGAGAAACTCCCAGGTTTTAATATTACTTGAAAAAAAAATGTAAATTCTAAGTTGTTCCCAAGAGAGAATGCTTCACAACACAATACCTCAGTGTATACAATAATACTCTGCAATAGGGTCCGGTGCAACAAATGAACTTACCAGTAATGAGTTGAGATGCTCCAGTATCTGTGTAGCAGCATCAACATGCTCCATGGGAGCAGGACTATCACACGCTGTAAGGACAAAAGCGCAACATATATGTAGTTACATATAGAACAAATACCAAGCATCAATTCTTCCCAAATTCCTAAAAACCATAACATATGTCTATCTACCTATAGAGATCATGAAAATTAATTGTACCAATAAAAAGAGAGTGGATTTGGTGACAGCTAAATTTTATTCAGATTCCGAAATAAATTAATGCACTTGTGATGAAAGAAGTAGTCAGAACTGACTGAATATGCCTTTATTTAGTAAATGCATCCATAGTAAATTTCACCCTCATGACATTAATTTGTGGAAGACGATTCAACAATACTTATGAATTATCATTTGAGGGATCTTATACCTCCAGGGGCCAGTAACATTTTTACTAAACTGAAAGAGCCATAATATTCTAATTGACCATTTGAAATGCAAATAAGACCAACAGACCCAATGAAACCAGCTACAGGTTAAAGAAAATAAGGTATGGAATAATAATGGTTGCAGTTTTTGTAAAATTTATGAATGAATCTGCACAACTTCTTTTTGTCATAGATACATTGTATGACAGTGAAAAACTTACAGGAACCTTTGAAAAAATGTACACTTACTCTTGTCAATTGCTTCTGCTGGAATAGGACCCTCTGGCAAGTCAGACCTACTCTTCTCGAGAATCGCTGCAGGAAGATCCTGTGGGGATGAGCAGAAAATCATCATTGTCAATCATCTCAATTTAATCAACAAAGCAACAAAGTCAAAGCAAAGTTTAATTTCCTTTCAATCAAATTGTCATGAGTACTGAAATGTAAATATAAATTCAGTGCGTGAAACAAGTGATTTCTGAGCAAAATGAAAGAAAATTAGGTACAGTTTTAAGCAACAATATACAGAATATAAAATCTGACAGAAAAACAAGTTTGGAGTCAAGAGAAAACAAGTTTGAATTCAAATAATGTAATTTGGTGGCAGCGGTGGGATCTACAAAAAAATACTAAACATTCTTGAATATCCCTAGCTGAATATTTTAACACATAATTGTGAAATAATGTAAATGGTATCAGATTGCCCCTTCACATTTAAAAAAAAAATTGAATCGTACATCAAGTGAGAGAAAAATAATAGTCAAAACTTGTGACTTAGAAAGGGAATTGGTCAAAATATTGAATTTTGTGGTGATTTTATTACACTTACCACTCCACCAGTGAGTGTAAAAGCTCTCCTCCTGTTGGCATCCGACGCTCTGCCCTGCCTCACCACCGGTAGCGAAGCCTCCCTGGTGGGTCTATGGGTGGGACTAGGGAGAGATGTTTCTGCAGGCACAGAGGGGTATGTATCCCCCTCTTCATCCTCCTCTTCCCCTTCCTCCATCTCTGATGGTATACTGAAGTTTGCGAGATGCTCTGAAGCTGTCCCGGTCAGGTTTGGGAAGCTGCTGCTACGTGTGGAGTGGTCGGCAGGGATGACGGCCAGGCGCTTCTTACTTGCAGCTCCTAATTTGACATAAGTTATAATTGATTATTTTATTGATTATTAATCTAGGCCAATTATAATTTTTAAAAATGTGATTCAAGCCACAAGTTAATGTTTGATGAAGCTTTTGGTTTTCTTCATATTTCTTGCCTATTAATAATAGATGATTACAGGATTTTCCAATCAATTAAAAAGTTAATACCGGTACATCCTGTCATTACATATATTCTTGTTTTAATTACTTCATATTCTATAAGCATGTTCCTAAAATACATTAAATTATATTACAATACACTTAATATACTTTAAAAATCAAAACCTATTCCAATGATACGAAGTTGCAAAATAATTGTTAAGCTTTCATTTAGAAAAACAAGTTAATTTCTGATATTTTGTGTGAAAGAATTTGTATTTTGTGCACATTATATAAAACTGGAAGAATTAATTAGTAATTATGTGAACTTTGGTTTATCTAATATTATCTCAATTCCTATGGTGAATCTGCTTGAGTGTGTAATTCATAGGTAAAAGTACATGCACAATTCTCCAACTTCCTGTAATAAGCTTAGTAAATTTCATGCAAACTTAATGACTTTCTACACCATCAACCCAATGGATATTCATGCAGTGATTTTAGATAAAAACTTTGTGAGATGTGTTCAGTAAAAATAGATTTGGCACCCCTGTTCAAATTCATTTTGTAGCAAAATATGAAAAATTGATATCAGACAGTGAATGTAAAAATTTGAAAAAATGAAACTAGCTGGAATTTCTGGAAATTATTTTCATGCAATATGGAAGAGCTGTATGATAAAAATAATTCTAGAGTGAAGCAATGATTTTTTTTTTCAAATGGAAATGAGAAATAAATGGATCAAAAACCAAATCATGAACATCCAAAATTGATGTCTTTATGATAGTGAGGGAGAAAAATGAATGACAAAATTTAATTTTTCATCCTGTCTGGAAAATATTTAGATTTGAAAAAAAATTGTCCCTAAGAGGGTCGCTAAGTTTTAAAGTATTGGAAACGTGGACATTGGAATTTGTGTCACACTACGGAAGCGTCTCCGGCATATTCCTCTCACCATTCTGGGCACTGTCAAAGCCGCTGAACGTCTCTGCTCGTCTCGGCAGCGACGAGGCAGTACTTGAACTGCTAACCATCTCTCCTACGCTACTCGCGCTTCGACTCACTCGGATATTACCACCAGTGTAGACTGACCGGGTCAAGAGGTCAGCTGTAGGAACCATCACCACGGCAACAAGGCAGGGGGGAGGAGAGGGAGAAATATGCATATGTTTACGGAAAATTCCACCCGTGCAAAAGTGAACGTAATATTACCTCTACGTACCAAATCATAAAATAAAGAACCTTGTTCCCGAATTAAATTATTCAAAGAAAAATTATAATGGGAAAATAAGTAATATAACAGCCATATAAATTAGAAATATCATCCTAATTAGAGAGGTGTTTATTGGGGAACTTAAATGTTAGCAACTGTGCATGTTACTAAGTGGAAGATAATTGTTAAAATCTATTTGTTTTAAAAAAACTAAAAGGCAGTGATATTGTGGTGATCAATGAATAATTGGGAAATAATAGTTGAAAGTGACGAGATTTAAATGCACATGAATACAATGCACATTAGTGATTTTCCCTCTTTGTTTCTTATTAATTTGAAAATGATTTACTGCATGTACATGCAAAACATTTCTAAAAGTATTGATGATAGATATCGATGATGCCATCAAATCTAGAATACTGTTTGAAAATTTGAGGCATGATAATGAAAAACAAAATGGCAAGCAACTTTTTAAATTCATGAAGAAGTTTTGTGACTTTTCAAACATGGGCAAATAAGCGTTGAATTCAAAATTTAAGAAAATGATACAAAATGGCTTATAATGAAGATGTGAAATATGAATCCTTGATCTAAGAGTGATCCCTTCTTTGAATTTCATAGAAATAAATTAAAAATTGCAAATAAGACCACCAAAATTCCTCCATCAGATATTTAAAAGTGGTTTCATGCCACATGCAATTAAAATGAAGAAGAGATATACATAGATAAATCAAAAGTGAGGATTTATAACTTGAAGTACTAAAGAAGGAATAAAAGAGGAATGATAAAAAGAGAAAAAAAAGATACATAGAGAAACAGAGAAAGAGAGAGGGGGAACTAAACACAATGAGACAACTAAGAGATAAAAAAAAATAAATAGTGAGATGAGCTGGAAAGTTAGAAACAAAGATACAGAGAGAAAATTGAAAGAGAGAACCAGAATCGAATGTAGAGAGATATCAAGTCTGAAGAATAA
Organism: Temnopleurus reevesii; assembly: GCA_036244855.1. Classification (NCBI taxonomy): domain Eukaryota; kingdom Metazoa; phylum Echinodermata; class Echinoidea; order Temnopleuroida; family Temnopleuridae; genus Temnopleurus; species Temnopleurus reevesii. Next base: position 36,255 of record BQKZ01007189.1, on the reverse strand, counting down.
GGACAAAGTTTCTATTAAAATTGATTGGAAAAATGATAATAAAATTCTAAAAGTAAAGGTAAAGTGAGCCCAAAAGAGGGAGAGAGGATCTCTATATCTATATCTATACAGCATTATTAAATATTATTCTTTTATATTGAGCGGTCAAAATTAACCCATTGACAACTGGAATCAGGTAGTCCCCACACAAAGTCTATGGGAATTACAAAATTCAGTCGTCAATGGGCTAAGTATTATTCTGCACATACCTTCCTTCATTGCAGCAAGAATGATGTCTCTTGTCTGGTCTATCTGTGTTTCTTGTTGAGTGACCAGTGGGATCTTCAACTGTTGACAAAGAGATAAAATATTTCATTCACAATAAAATTGCAAATTCATTGTACTTCTATTTCATTCCTTATATAAAATTTATTATTTCTGGAAATCAGAGTCAGCTAATATATTGGTTGTTACCTCAACCAACTCTTCCTTTTAATACAACAGTTGGGATTTTCATAAATCAGTTTGAGCATATTTTAGTTTACTACTTCAGTCTTTCTACGCATCCTTCTTTACCCTGGCCGATAAATGTAGAGAGTCCCTTCAAATGTTTGTCAACTCGACTAAGGATTTAGTGTTTGTCAACTCGACTAAGAATTTAGAACATAAAAAAAATACCATCAGGGTTTCCACAGAGATTTGAAAACGGGATTTCATGACTTTTCCAAGACTAAAATGCTGCTTTCCATGACTTCCTTTCTCGCATGGTTTCCTCAATCACATACTTCTTGATGGCCTCCTATTGAGTCCCCGCCCTTCAAGAATACTTATACTTACCGATCCAAGTGAGTCTTCCTTGTGAATGAGCTCCTTGAGTTCTCCAACCAATCTCATCTTCTCTGAGATGATGCTATTCAATTCTCTGTCTTTGGCATGCATCATTTCTGGAGGGAAAAAATGCAGGTAATTTAATATATGAATTCAAACAACTAATGTCAAATAGTAATATTGAAACATTCTGAAGTGAGCAAACCTACAGGTGACTCCATAAATCAATTTTAGCAACTTTAAGTATCAATGATAATAATAATCAACTATTACTGTATGTTCAGTATGTACAGTGTATATATCTATCAGAACATTATTCCAAGAAGTTTTTCCAAATGCTCTGATGCAATTTTGATGACAATATAATTCTATGTCTTTTAGGTTTAAAAAGTGAAAATGTGATATAAAATCCTTGAACCACCAGCTTGATGAAAATTTCAAACAATTCTGCTGTTCTAGGCCATTACAGCACTCTGAAATTCATCATAGAGGGTGGTGTTCAGCAGGTGATCATCACCAGCTATTACTCTAGCCAGTGGAAATCAAAATGTTGTACATTTTGCATTAACCAATAGAGTATCTTGTATCTTGTATCAAGCTATTTGAAAATGAAAGGCCATTTAAAAAACATGCTCTTTCAGACCATTCAATCAAAATAAGTTCATTTTTATAAAAGCAAAGAGCTAAAGTTATTTTCTATCAGGACAAATATCATAAATAAGGCAGACATAAATGTCCTTTTTACATTTGAAGAAGTAAATGTGGATCAAATAGACATTCCATAAAAAACTGGAATACACTCCTGCCTCTCAGCAGACAATTGGTTTAAGAGAGAGTTGGGATGGAAAACCTGCAGGTTATGGAAATTAAGTTCTCCTTTTGCACGCCCGGTAGCCCTCTCAAAACTTTATCTTATGCCTAATTCTTGTATCTTGTTATCTTTCAATTACACTGTAACTGTTTTGAATTTGCCAAATAAATAATAATAATAATAATAATGATAATAATAACATCTATACTACACTCACCAAGAAGTTTCTTCATTCGGAGGGCTCTTTCCTCTGCTTTCTTCTTCTCTTCCTCTTCATTATTGTTATCTATGCTTGTATCAACTGGATCTAAATAATCAAATGAAATAGTAACAAAGAAGACAAGGGTACGTTTACATTTGTTCTATGCATTTTCATTGCTTTGATTGTATTTTTTAATCCCTTAATGGCAATAAAAATGAAAATGAACTGAAGTGTTTATAACAACACATTCTTTTATTACTTTATCCAAGCTAGCAAAAAATAATAGTCTTGATTAAGTATTGCATCCAGGTTTTGGTAACTTCGGCCATTGTCCTGGATCAAAGTCTTGGTTGAACAGTAACATTTTTTCATGCTTCATCAATGAAACTTGTGAAAAAAATATTCTACATACATGAAACCTCCATATTGATATCTGAAACAGCATCAACAAAATCTATTCGCATCAAAGAACTAATACATTTCCAATTCATGCAAATCCTTATCTATTAACGTTTACGGCTGAAATAAAATTCCATCAAAAATTTGACCCCACAAGGACGCGAGTAAAAACGGGAGTTATGATGATGTCAGTGACAAAGTTTAAAGGTCCATACGACAACAAAAATCTGATCTGTCACCAGTAGATATAAATTTTGGTTGTGATTTGAGAACTCCATCAATTTGAATAAATCTGTCAACCTGTTACATTCTCTATTTTGTTCCTATCACATCACACTACCCATGATACAAGAAGGTGAATTTTCGCGACCTATGGTCTCTGCATTCTTTAAGTGTTCTGCTCATCATGCAATAACATGAGTTCTGACACCACACATATACTTTCCCCCGCCCTATGGACCAATTGTAATACATTCCCTATGTCCAATAAAGTAAGTACACTCACATCTTCCAAACGTCAAATAATTACCCAAGTTTAAGTATATATTTTGAAAACAAATTGTATGCTATTTATGCACTGTCGGACAAACTTTCCTCAACGGAAATAACATAGAGGCTGTGACAAATTTGAAAAGGTAGAGTCATCTTCATACAATTTATCTCTTACATTGTCTTTATTGCATTACTTACATGACTTGTCTTAAGTGTAAGTCATCATTCTTCAATGGCTTCTACGAGCCTCTCAAGCATGTTCAGACGTACGAAACATCTGTCCAATTTCGTTCAATATGAATGAAGAAATAAAAAATAATCAAATGCCTACCATCGGGAGGACATTCCTCAATGGCTTCTAAGAGTCTCTTTTTCCATTCTCCTCGAGCTTTTTCAGACGTGCACATGACCTCGTACATCTCAGGACCAGCCTTGTTCTGACTTATCAGATAAACGCTCTTTGGATCGATTGCAACATCCCGCACCATCAGTTTAAATAGGGGAATCACAGGTGGCTAAAGGAAGAGCAAAAAGAATATAAATTCACTTATACTTTATATTTGATAAATATTGAAAACCCCAAAACATTTCATTGCAAACTTGATTCGTTTTACAGTAAAGTCTATTAAATCATTTCAATATGCCCGATGACATCATAAATATAAATAAATTAAGTAGAAAAAACAAATGATGCATTATTATGAATTTATTTCATGGACAGATGCTGACAAGGAAAAATCTTGACAAAATTAGAATTAATGCAATTCATACTGGTAGGTACATTACAGAATACCCAACATATGTGCGTAAAACAACCCTACATCTATTTAAACTTGTGCCATTCCAGCTATTCATTGGGAAAGACACACACTGTGATACAGGAAGCATATCTAGAGCAAATTACTCACAGAGCATTGTAAAATATTGTTTTCTGTACAAGAGTAGTGGGGGCCCATAATCGAAACAGAATATATTTAAGTACATGTATGCCTTTGTGACAGTGACCCTAGGTCTTCTATTGTGAGACATTCTAAATAATAATAACACAAATCATTTATAAATTGCAAAAATCCATCATGAGGAGTGCCAAAGGCACTTTTTGTAGTATCATCACCTGGCTTTTGCCTATTGCAACAAGAAGTAAACATTCCTATCAGATACCAATCCTCATCAGGACAAATTGGAGCAAAATGTGGATAAAATTCTTGCTAAAGATCAAAACCATTCTATATTGGAGAAAGTTATAAATAATTACAAAAGTTATAAATAATTACAAATTCCATACCTTATTATCCTGCGATGCGAATGTATATTTGCCATTGTTTTCAGTGAGTAGCAGGAGAACGTCCGTTAGCAGGACCCCATGGACCTCTGTTAGCTTGGCTCGTGCGTTCTTCCAGTAGAGCTCACCCTCGTGTCTCAGCTTGCGGTTGGCTAGTAGATCAGATTTCTAGACGAAAGAGAGAAAAAAATTTAAATGAAAGATCACACTTTGAAAACAATTAAATGCATGTGATTGTATGAGAATTAGTAAATTCAAGAATGAATATTGATAAATTATCCAATATCAAATATAAAATGACAACTGACTTGAATGGCAATTATGACTTGAATATATTTTTGTCTGATGGTTTTTTGTTATAGAAAACTCTTATATATCCTCATCATGTAAAGCTCAAAATTTTATTCAAATTGTCTAGTTGCAACCACAAGTGAGTCCTCAGATTATTTCAATAGTGAATTATATACCGCTTCCAAGTACCTTTGCGAAACTACAATCATGCACTGCTAAAAAGCATTAATTAGTGAATTTAATTTGAGTGATGGCTTCTTCATTCACCAATATTTGAAACACAGAATAGGCTGGTTTACTAATAGATGAACTTCATGCATTCTCTATACACAAGTATTGTAGTTGTTAGTTATCAATTAAAAAAAAAGTACGCTCTTTGGCAAAACACATGCATGAATTTTATTCTACAAGTAAACCAACCTATTCCACAGCAAGAATGTAAAATGTATACAAGGACCTTCTCATTGCTGCAACAGATTCCAGATTGCAAATATCAGGTTCCACATTATCATTATTTTATATACAAAGCACTCCCAAAGGTTTGTGGATGTCTCTTAGTTAGCAGTGTCTCCCCAAATTGATCGAAAGCTAGGATAAAGTTTACCTTGAATTTCTTGCCACTCTTGAGGGTGCCTGTTGACCTGGCTTCTGTCTTGTTATAGATCTCCATCAGTCTCTGCCATCGTTCCCTTTCTCTTACTTGCAGGTTGACTTCATGACATATCGCCTGAGAGGGCGCAATGGGAATATATCAATCAATATATATATTTCAAACAAAATATTCAAATTGTAATGCTTATCATATCAAAATTTATATCATCAAATTTGGGCAGTAGCCAAAGAAAAAAATATGAATTCATACATACATGAATATATCAATGATGACATAAATAAGTAGAAGTTGAATATGAAGTAAGTCATTTGCATGTTGACTACATAACAAATTGCTTTAGAGGGAGCAATTGGAATACTTCACATTGTAAAATTCAATTTTAAAGTACATACAATGATCAACAAATATGGTAGGGCTGAATATAGATTTTTTATTTGAAATTATTACACTTAACTTTATAGTTCAAGAACTATTACTCAAATTACTAATAACCACAAACTGATCAACATTATGTAGGACATTGAATTTACCATCTACCATTGTACTTTTCATGTCTATCTACATTTATATTTTTTGAAACCTCAGAATGACTCTTCCTGGTAACTTGTATTACAAAATAACGAATCATAAAATCAAGAGGACTAACTTAAGAAATAAGAACAAACCTTGACTAATTCCAGTGCCTTTGTACAGTCATGTGTGTCAATTTTGTCTGTGGATTTGATTGCTGTAAATAAAAGGAAGAAAACAAAATGGAAACTTGATATGAGTGTTTAAATAAAGAAGGGAAATATATCAGACAATACTAAATTAGAACTCGAGCTGAAGGAAGAGAAAAAAAAAATAGATTGAATTTATGAAAGCATACAAAGATGGAGTGGGACATCATCAAAGTTCTCTGATTCATAATAGAAATGCATGAGAAGCACTCTTTCTACTAAATAATTCTATAAACTTTACACCAACCTGGACAAAAAGTACAAATCTACAAATACATTATCATTACATTTGTCTAATATCCTAAATTTAATCTAAGCTTGTAAGTTCACTTGTAGCAGTGTTGAGCTGTTTTGGAGAAATGTTTCAGTAAAACCCTATGCATTGGAGATCATTCATATACATGTAGACCTGCTTAAATTATTTGTAATACTGAACAATATGAAATATTACCTTTGGTTGGTTTGATGATAGCTTCTATTAGGAGCTGGTATTTGGTTAGTCTAGAGCTGACACTCAGAATACATTCTGGCATCATCATCATCATCATCATCATCATCATCATCATCATCATCATCATCATCAACATCATCATCATCATCAACATTATTAACATTACCTTTGGTTGGTTTGATGATAGCTTCTATTAGGAGCTGGTATTTGGTTAGTCTAGAGCTGACACTCAGAATACATTCTGGTATCGTCCATCTTCTGCATAGAGCATTGGTACTGCATTTCTATTTCAGCGACAAAAAAGAATAATTATGAACATCAAATAAATGAAATGAAACAATCGATATAGTAGCCTAGAATACCAAGTTTAATATTTTTATACTGACATCAACACAATAAAATGCAGTAAAGAAACTTTTGTAACCAAATCATGCCCGGGTACAAGAGATACGTCACTGTGACCAGAAGGGTTAAAAACTGGGACAAAGTAAACAACTTTCATTCAAGCACTCATAAACACTAGATGCACACAGAAGAAGTATCCATGCCTCTTATTGCAGAGAAACCAGTGTGGCAACTGTTAAAAGAATGAAAAGGGAAGCTACTTTCTTTTCTGCTCTTAAGAAATTGTGAAGATTTGAATGATTTTGTCTAATTTATCCCAGACCTTTTCCCTTCTGCTCACAGTACCAATATGTTGATTCTTCAGATCACTGATTCAAGATAATGTTCAACCTATACAAATCATAATCAATCTATTTGCAAATTTATACCATTGTTTATACAACTCTTCTAGAACCTCAAATGCCTGTAAATCTAGTATTACATATTCTTATATTGCAGAAATTGAATTCAACCTCAAATTCTAGAGATTACAAAATTATCATGCCATCAACTCCTCCATGTGAATTGAAACAACATCTAACAGTATAATGCCCATCCGGGTCGTTACAATACTCATGAGAAATTGGCAATCACATAAATGTAGACGAACTCGCAACAAAATTCTGCATATAAAGTGTATGATACAATTTGAACAAGACTAATACTAAATGCTAATATGCCAACCATTCCAGAATATGTATGAGATCAAAATAAGAAATGTAAAAAGTGGAAGAGCTGAAAAAAAGTGACAGAAACATTACAACAATGACCGTATTAAGAGTTATTCACTGATAATGAAGGCCTTGAATTTTATCATAAAAATAACCTCAAGCATATTCTGGAATGGTTGGCATCTCTGCTAAATGTTAAAAACTACCACTATACCAATCTGTCTTCAGAGTTAAAAGTCAAGTGTTTTTACCTTGATGAATGCTTGAAACCTTTTGTCTGTCTTTGTGAGATCTTTGTAGACAGCCTTAGCTTCGTTCTGTTGACTGCACAGACACCCATACGCCATCTTCATCCGGTCACCATTATCACCATCGAACTGAATAATTTTTAAAATGAACGAACATCAATCAAACATGATGAAGCAAAATGATTTTAGTACTGTGTGAAAGCTTTTGATCTACAAATTACCACTATCTGAGTACAAAACACTTGATTCAGAGCTAAGCCTGGCTTCATATCAAAGGCAATTTCATACTTTTAAGACAAAAGGCTGTATGCATACAAGTCATCATATTTTCAGTCTCCAAATGATAACACAGTAATTGCAGTGCATGTTGCTAGAATGTCTTACTGGTCATAATATTTGTTCTCATCAACAATAAGATGAAGAATAACACCCTATACACATTAAAAGTAATTGATTGTATAATCAATATATTTTTCACAATTTTCTGTGGTCATTCAGAAAGATATCTCATTTCCTTTTTAATGCTTTAATTTTTGTTTTACTTCTCAGAATCCATTTTTTAAGCCATTATGAATCTCTTGTGACATTATTTTTATATATAGTGATGCTCATTTTCAACGTCAGACAGTGGTGGATAACAATTTTCTTTTATTGGCAGAATTGATATTGTTTTGTGAACAGAAATGTTAATGATTTTGCTTTATGCTAATGGAGAACTTCAACCAATTGGGAAGAACCTAAACCACCTATAATTATATTTTTGAAATACTCACCTGGTCTACGAGGATATCACCTATCCTCTCGATGACCTCGGCCTCCTTCTGTCTCTTCTGAAGCTTGTCGTAGAACTTTGATGCGATGTCGACGATCTCGTCTAGCATGGGGAAGACCTTCTTGATGAGGCCCTGGTCCATGTGAAGCTCGTTCTGCATGCCATAGCTGAAGATCTATGGTTGGACGAAAAATGATGAGAAATTGATCAAAAGTGGGGAAATTTGATAAACATGTCAGGAGGTATTTGCTTCCGATCAACAAGTAATTGTTAAAGATCATTTATTGAAATCAAATTACTTGTATCTCTTGAAGCTTTTCAAACTTTGGAGCAATGTTGATGATTTTGTCTAGCATTAGAATACCCTAGTCCATGTGAAGCTCGTTCTGCATGGTGTAGCAGAAAATCTGTAATTAGATGAAAATGAGAGAGCTTCATATAGAGTGGGGAACTTTGATGAATAAGTCAAAAAGTAATCCACCTTCCAATCAACAATTAATTGTTCAAGATAATTTATGTTCAGCAAAATTATTTTGCATGTATTGAATCTTGTCAGAAGATGATATGTCAATAATTTTGTCGAGCACTGGACAATGCAAATGAAATATAAGGGGTGTTGCTACAAAGTTGCAATTGATCGCAAATATACTGCAAATCAGTTACAAAATGGAACGCGCATTTCCATTCAAGCACTGTCTGCACTTTTGACAAGATGCCTGTGAAACCATACTTTTGATTGGCGCTTGTCCATCAACTGTAATTTGCAATTAATCACAACTTGGTAGCAACAACCCTAAATTCATGTTATAAATGACTTTGGAATCACACCTTTTGCATAATCTTCAATGTCCGTAGATGATGCTTTTCTGTTTTGATGAATTCTGTGGTATAAGAAAAAACATAACAATCAATCAGTTGTAAATACTATACAGACACTGTTTCAACTGCAAAAATAAACATAACTTTTGTTTGCACAAATAAAGCAGGTGATGAACGTTTTTTTTTCCTAAGGGGTAATCAAATTTTTCCTAATATTGAAACATATTTTAACATTCTTTTATTGAATGACATAAATGGAATAATTCTGCTATCATGGTTTGTTACGACAAGATTTACACAAACCACATAAAATGATCCAAGCAGATGACCCAGTAATTGGATAGATGGTCTCTATACTAGGATACATGTACTACAGCAATAAGATTAAGTTAATCCTCTCCTGGCAACTATACAGCAATGTGGAGTGAGAAGCACTCTTCTTCTAAAAATTCTTAAGAAAAAGTAATCTGAGATTTCAAGTATAAACCACTTTTCCATCATTGCTTTCTAAACCCTGAGCTGCAAACCTAGCTTTTATTTGACCTTGTCATGACCTAGACAGGTCACATGATCAGGAAGATATGTTCCCATTGGTGTAGTAAATAAGGTTGATGGGGTAAGTTATAGTTTTGCAACAGGGTATTTTTAAAGCAATTATATTGATAATCTTCAAAAGCAGATTCAAACATTTACTTCCACAAAACATATAATCTCAGAGCACATAAAATCTTAGGAAATTACATTTGCAATCATTAGTGCAGTTCATAATAATAGTTCTACATTTCATTTCACATTCCATTCTGGTAATTGCTAACCATTTCGATTCTGGTGAAATAGTTTTGCTCGCATTCAAGCTATAACATGACACAGTATGCAACAAAATGTTTACGTACTAAAGATATTTTGATAGCTTGCAAATCTTGGAAATATTGTAAGAAAATTAACAAATGTTGCTCAATTTTTGTTTTTCAATTGATCTCTTTAATATGATAATTCTCAAAGTGTTGTTGTACAATGAAATCCCTTCTTGCCAATAAAAATGTAAAATAAGATTCTGAAACAGCGATAGTCATAAATTGTCTTTCTTTAAAAAATATCTTTATATCCATATGAGTTTTTTGTTGGATATGCAAAAGAGTCTTGATACACGTACATGAATAAGTAGAAAATGTAACTTCAGACATATTTGCTTGTGACTCCATTAAAGAAAGCAAAGTGGAAGTTGGAAAGTAAAGAAAACGATAGAACATTTTTCCAACTCTAGCAATACCTCGGAATCTCAAATACAACAATGGAGGTATTTTTTCACAGGAACTTCTTGAGAGTTCAACTTGTGACGGTAACACAATGGAAGTACAACACACAAGCATTCTGCAAAGTATCGTATTTCCATCTATGACCTTAAGCTGGGTTTTAGACCATATGGACCAGTGAATTTTGAAAGAGAAATTTGCACGCTATGAAAATCCAACTTTTTGCTGAGCTGGAACTTCACCCATTTTACTCCTTTTTTTTCCTTTTCGTGGCACACAGTGGTACATTGTATGAGCTTCAGTGACTTCTCTCACAATATACTATTATTCTTAAAGCATGTTTATCATAATAATGCTCCACCAGTTCCTCTGTTGGTTAGCACTGAAAATATTCTAGGGTCATTTATTCATTGAAGTAAAAAGTAATTTCATGCCACTGCAAACAATCAGATGCTTTGCACATACAATTTTATTATGATGATGGAACCATGATTGTATCAAAAGGACACATGTGTAGAAATGCATTTATTTTATAACCTACAGTAAACTTATGTTGACAGGGAATTAAAAAGGCAAACTCTATATTGTTTATCTAGGATCCATGTTTGCTCCGATGTCTTTAGAACTATTGGCCGATTGATTTGTATGCTCTTTATACCAACCAATGAATATATGAATAAATGAAACAAACAAATAATTCAATAGAAACCTACGTAAATAAATATAGACAAATAGATAATTAAAGGGGAATTACACCCAGACAACAATGCACGGTCAGTAAATGAAGAAAAATCAGATGAACAAACTGTGAAAATTTGAGCAAAATCAGATAATCCATTCAAAAGTTATGAATTTTCAAAGTTATCATTTCCACCTGAGCTGGGCATCCTTGAATTGGCAACGTCTAGCCAATTAGCATAATCTGTGATGTCATACACGGAGAACTCCTCATTCACTTTGTATATAAATTTATTGAAAATGGATCAATATCAGATTTCAAATGAGGAATCAACACCGATCTTTTCACAGCTTGTTCATCTTATTTTTCTTCATTTAATGATAGCAATTTAATGTCTGAGTGTAGTTTCCCTTTAAATATATACAGTGAAAGGCAATATAAGCTATTTGTTAGCGCTACTAAAGTAGAGGATAATGGGATCGCAGTGGGATCACTGGACCATATCTTTTGTTCTGAGCTTTTATAGGAATAACAGGAAGTACAGAACTACAATTTGCACTGTATTAAATCATTTAAAATAAATCAATAAACAAATATATAAATGAACGAATAAATAAATAGATAAATGAAAAGATGAATTAATAAATAAATAAATGAATAAATAAATAAATCAACAAATGGATAAATGAATAGATATATACATGAATAAATAACAAATCAACAAAAATTCATACTCACCAAAGATGACATCTTGTCTCTTGATCTCTTTACTACTCATCTTCTTCATCGTCTTCATGAAAAAATGAAAAAAAGAAAAAAATACAAGAAAATTAAATAGCTATCTCCATACAACGTTAAAATATTCCAACCTTAATAAGTTGTCCAATTTCTTTGTTCTTGGATAATTTTTGAAAAAGTAGAGCTGAATGTCCAACCCATGTTTGTATTGATAGGTTTCGCAATTATACTCTACAGATTCTCTAATATTCACATGTGCTCCTCCCTATAAAAAGAATCCCCTCTGCAATGCAACCAGGGCCATTTCTAAGCTGGCGTCGACCTTCTCATAACCCTCCAATCATGTTCCCCCTCCCATTTATACAAGAAACCATAAATGTAGACACTAATTTGAGTCAGAGTCACATAATATCTCATATCTCACAGTCACGGCATGACCTAGATTATTATATTAAAAGAGGGATAACTCCCCCTACGTTTTTCAAGTCCGGCTTATCTCCGTTTCACACTCATCTTCATTCCTCTTTCCAATCTGCGTTATTCCTCACATTTTTGCTATAATCTGTTTATTCTAATCATTTTGTTGACATGATGAAGGGGCAGGGCTATATATTCAAGCCAGAATTGACCATATTTTAGGATATCTCACATTAATAGGCAGCTGATGCAAACCAACCATCCTAAATATAACGTTCTTTTAAAAAAAACCCAGATTTTGGTGTAAGATTAATACCTTGGGTCATCTAATGATTGAAAACTTTTTGCGACTTTTTGCAGAGCGTTTAGAAACACTTCGTATTAAGCGCTATATAAATGTTGTGTATTATTATTATTATTATTTTACTACATAGTTTCCCCGCATTATTCAATTTTTTAAAGTCCCACCCATGCCAGCATGGTGAACAAGCCATGAAAACGCTTTGTACAATTAACTAAATATATCACATGAAATAAAGAACACAAATGATTATATTTTTACATAATTTCAGGTCACTCTCAGCAAACCTTGCTGTAGTTTTTTTGACACAGCAGGCCTTGTATTGAATCTAACACATAGCACGCTATAATTTCAAACATGGGTGTTTCAAAGGGGAATATCTTAAAGAATACCTTCTTTTCTGCCATAACACTCCATGATTCTGGTTCGGGGCCTTGCGTCACCAAATCTTCATCGTCCATAAACTCCCACGTCTCCGTCGACGTTCCCACCTCATCCAGTGACTCCACTGAATAGCTGATGTTGTTGTTACCAAGCCTGATGATCGGAAATTAAAAATGAAAAATAATAAATGTTTTTTGACATGAAAAATAAAATAACATCCAGTTAAAACTGATTATGCGCATATCGGAGGGGCCCATTTGATGGTTCAAGTCCCCAAGGAAGGGTTGGAGTTCAAAATTAAGATTAAGATTGTTGACCCCTAATTCTAATCTACTTATTAAATTCTTTTTTTTTTCGGGGAATGAATTGAAATGAGCTCCCACATATTACATATCAGAAATAGATATATATATATATATATATATGCAATGCACAATGGTCATACATTGTATTTGTACCTGTAAATTAGGATGACAATGGATACTTAATACATTAACTGTTACAGTGTATATAGCAAAGGTTTATCTACCAAATGGAGGAACTGGTTTTATTGACTATAAAGATTAAAAGTGTGTTCGTCCTTTGTAAATATCAATATTGTTTACAGTGTCAGATGTTCATCTAACACCTTTTACAACATTAACAAACAGTGATTTTAATAATGCCCACCTAATCTAATCTGTAATTCAAAGTTCAGGCATATAAATGGTACCTCTGCTTAAGGCTTCTTTACCGATGAGTGTTTTGGGTAGTAATTACTTAATTCATATGTCCTCTCATCATGCATATGTTTAAATCAATGTTAAAAACCTTGAATATTTTAGTTCTTGGAAATGTCCAAAACAGCATCATTCTCAACATCAAATTTAAATTAAGTTTCAACCTTAAATATTTAAGCGCTTTTAAATACCCAAAACATCATTCTCAAAGTTTAAAGTAATTTATGGTAAAGTTTCAATGGCAGAAATCAAAACTAGTTCTTTTTCATTATTTACACATAACAAATGAGCTTTAATTTATTTTGCACATTGTTTTTGTACCTGTGACAATTGGAAGAATTTGACAGGTCTATGAATGACTTTGCAGAAAACTGGCAAACATATGAGTCAGAAGAAGATTAGTATTGTGTACAATCAAGAGCAAATTCCACTCCTTTTAAACATTATTTTGTAAAGTTATTTGTACTTGGGAGCATGTTTAAAAAAATATGAAATTAGACACTTTTAAACTTTCTTTTTAAAGAGTACACTTTACATAGGAATAGTTTAGAACTACAAAACGAATGTCATATAAGTGAAATTATCTCTTTTATTAGGTTGAATCAAAATACCAACGTGTTTGCGTACCTGAAATGTTACACTATTAGTAAGGACCTCTATTATTTTGTCATGCGAGGAATAGAGTTACAGTTACTGCTTAATTTGAATGTATTTAGGCAAAAGATTTCAGGAAAACTTGGTGCGTCTACAGAGAACTGCATTCTTAAAGACCCAGATCAATGTAACCATGCAATTTACGAGCATATTTACTCAATCGACATCATTATCTTTTATTGAGTCCAAAGGGCAGCACAGGGGTGCCTTATATCAGCCAACAGGTAGCTTTCTTTTCAAATATATATATTCATGTGAAAACTTATCATAAAGAAACAGATTTTATTATAGAGATATTTGTATTCAGTGAAGTGACACTCCTATTCCGGATCTTGGACACAAAGAAAACAAGTTAACTTATAATTACTTTATATGATATGGTATTCTCACTATATGACATGGGCCTCCACTGCCATAAACTTCATGAAATAAAAAAAAATCTGTTAAATTTTGCCAGAGTTTTCCAAAGTGTAAACAGAATTTAACAAAAAGGTTGTGCCATTGTTTTATTTATTCATAAATTTACCTATGTATATATTTTTGGGGGGTGCCATAATGTTTACAGATAAAAGTTTGATGCAATAGAACCATGGTAATAACACATAATTGAATTTCATCTCAATTGGCCTGAAAAACCCCACTATCATTGTGTAGATGAGCTGATAATTATTCATATTTCAACATAAGTTTTGTTTGTGGCATTATGTAGCCTACAGATGCTATTCCACACATACATTTAATTGTTATTAGCTCACCATGTTTCAAGAAATTATGGAAAAATACAGATATATAATCTAACTCACAAGAATTCCTATCACTGTAATTATTTGAGATCAATATAGTTGTCTAAATCATCTAAATAAATAAAATTACACACATCTTACATACATCATAACCTAGCTATTCATAGGATGTACATTTTTGTAGATATCAATTCAAAGAAAAACCTAGCTGAATTTACTATAATAAAATCCTCTTTTTATATTCTAATTTCACACATTTATTGTGACCAGCTACTTGACCACAGGAGATCACTAAATATGGTATTTCATTTTTTGTCAGTATATTTTAATAATGATACCATAATAGATATAAATACCAGTTATTGTAATGTATTTTCTGTTCTTTTTTCATGACATCCCGTGACCCCAAACAATGAGAAGTTCTCCACAGGAATAGCTCTATTGTAAACTTCTATAGAATGAATGCAAAGAATTTTAATCTGTTTCATTCCAAATTTGTTTAACTCTTCTCACGTGTGTATAGGACGGCGATTCTATTGAGTAATTAACAATATTCTATATACAGGATGTATTACAAATATGCGTGGTATGTTGTGGTGAACTGGTGGTGCCCTTTTCATATAGATTTTGTTTTGGAAAATATTTTGTGGGGAAATAACGAGTCATAAACATCTTTAAGATGGGAATGATGTTGAATGCATTTCTAGAAAGTGTCTACAAAGTGTTCATGAAATTTTAAAGACATGCTGCATGAACGCAGAAATCTACAGGAGAGAGGCTTAGCTGATAGCATATTGCATGCATACTTCAAGCACCAGCCGAACAGTTTCAATGCCGGTCAAGCGTCTTCCCTCCACATTTCTGCCTTCATGAAGCATCTTTCCAATTCCCAGAACCCAGGGCAGACATTGGTTATAAACATAAACGTATGATTGAGCCTGTCATGTTTGACACTTTGGGAAAAAATGGATGCGTTATGATATGATCAGTTGCTCTATGAAATGGTATTGATATACAGGATTGTTGTCCCGACACAAATTCTGGCATAGCAACAAGTAAATTGGAATAATATTGAAGTATATATTTTTCTAGCGCTCATTTCAATACGATTATTGCTATGACATTTCAATTAAATGGTCCTCAAATTTCTATGCCTGTTTGTGATAGAACTGAACATATAAATGATATGTTTATTAGAAAGAAGAGTCTACCTAAAAATATTTCTTTGATAGGAACAGAAAAATCAGATAAACAGAGCATAAAAAGTTTGAGAAAAATCTGACTTATAAGAAAGTTATTAATGTTTAAATATTTCTACAAATTGGCAGCTGATGATTTACACCTGCACAATTGGCCATTTATTATATTAATCATTATATTCATAAAAGTCTTGTACGCTGTATATCCATACCTGCCAACATGAGCCAGTAGAAATTGGTAGTAATTCTGGAACAAATTAGTAATCTTCAAAGCATTTACATTGAAGTGCATGGTGCTTATGTCGGAGAAATTAGTAATATTTACCAGATTCAACACAAAACTCGACAAATCTGAGGCCAAAAGTAGTAATGATTACTAAAAATTAGTCGTAGTTGGCAGCTATGTATATTATGAAAAAAAATGAAGAAAGCTCTACTCACCCCATCTTAGGAGGGCTGCCTGGTCCGCCATCGTTCTCCTCATTCTCTTCGATGGTCCTGCCAAAACCAAGACCAAGGGTAGCGATGTTATCAAAAGAATGGGAGAGACGGTGCGAGAGCTTTGGCACCGTCAACATGGTCCCTAATACCATACAGGTGGATAGGGCACGGGACCAGTTTTGAAAAAGTTTCGAGAAATGTTTGGACAAAAAACCAAGATAACTTAAAATCAGGCGAATACTAAACTCAGCCACTTGTACACAGGTCAAAACATTACTGTCACAGAGTTTGAAGTAACAGAACTTCAACATTAAATGATAAGAGTCGCACAAGTTATAGAGTCGGAAGTTACAGAGTATATGATAAACCTTTGCACCCTTTCTCTATGGATAATTTCTCTGCCAATTCGTACAGACTTGCATGCCAAACATTGTTTACAGTGCAAACTGTTTAATCTGACATTAAGATTCTGAAACAAATATTTGTGAATGCGTAGATTTTCTAGCGTTGAAGAGAGTGCAGTGATTTCATTTCTATCGGATCCAGAGCTTGGCAAACAGATTTGAGAGTATCACTCCATTGTATTATGGTTCGATTAGTAGATTTTTATAGCATCAATGTCAATTCTGGTGTGTTTGGAAAAGCATTCTTTATCTTCCAAAATGAATCCAAAAACGAATCCAAGATGATTCCAAATTATCCAGACTGATTTCCAGCTGTTGATCGATAAGTAGTACTAGTGTATCTTGCGATGTGAAGTATGAAAGAAGAAGCACTTTGACTAATCCATTTATTTCCACAATTGTACGAATATCCAGAGGCTTACATGTAGATGATCATTTTCAGCTTGAAGCTTCAAATTTGAAGAGTGTGAACTTAATCCATTAATTTCCAATAAA
Organism: Temnopleurus reevesii; assembly: GCA_036244855.1. Lineage (NCBI taxonomy): Eukaryota > Metazoa > Echinodermata > Echinoidea > Temnopleuroida > Temnopleuridae > Temnopleurus > Temnopleurus reevesii. The sequence goes on along the minus strand of BQKZ01007189.1, from coordinate 18,867 downwards.
AAAAGGTGATATCCATAAGTATGATCCATGTATATGTTCCACTGGTAATGATGGAGAAGAATAGCAGTCAGAGGATAAGCTGTAAAAGAGTTTGTTAGTTCCCAAGCAACTATAGATTAGAGTGGTCATCTATTGCAGGAAACTGGTTCCCTCATGAAAGTTCCTCAATCTGGTAATGCCACATCCCGCTTCATTACAGTTCAAGTATAATATTCTCTTTGGAATGTTTCTAACTGTGAGCTTGATTTCCGGACACAACAATGCCTCGAGCATTCGTTGGAAGGGCTTGGTATTCTGGCGAGGCGTTCAAGCAAATCCAATATTTCTGGTCCTCATGGTATAAACAGCATATTACTCATTGTCTGCTAAATCTCCGGAATGATTTTGAAGGTATTCCCCTTTATCCAAACGGTGATGATCAGCATGGCCAGGAGTGTTGTTGTCCACAATGGGGGTGCATATCTCGATAGTGAAACCCAAAATAATGGGTGGTTCAGCTATCAGACACTGGGTAGTTTGCAAATAGGGATCAGAAAGGTTTATGCTCCACATGGGACAATGTGCAAGCAGTTCTCCTCAAATGAGTTTCAAGTCCACGACCTGTTGCCCCTCAAAACGATAATAAAATTTTAATATCAAACATGATCATAAAGCAGAATATTTCTCCTCTCCATTAATCGTCCTTCATCAGACAATCACAAAACTTTTGAAATAAGTTGCAAGGATCATGGTATTGAAAGATGATTTGTCAACCTTTGTATCTCCTTGGCAAAATGTCAGAGTGAACGAAATCGTTCTACAGTCCGGCTTTCTTCCAAGAATATCAGCTCCGTTTGGCCAATGACGCTAACTTTCCCTGTCGATCGGTAGAACAAAACAAGACAGGGAGAAACCCAATCTGATGGATTTTGTGACACTTTTTGTAAACTTGCTGGTAGAGGACAAACAATTCCCAAAGCTGAGTGCAAAAAGTATGCAACGCAAGTCGGGTGCTTCTCAAACTTAACAATTATAACATCTTGCTTATTGTTCGATTTGGCTTTCCGGCTACTACCAGTAAATGTAAGACTTGGTTGTCATAAATCACAACCACGTCCCTCCGCTATTTGGAAAAGATCTGTCTTACGTCACCCACTGAGGATGTCTTAAGAATTTTAAGAAAATTATTCAATTTCTGGAAATCAAAAAGTCCAAACTTTAGGTTATCAAGAAACAATATATTTAGAACTCTGTTTCAATGATGACTTCCATATTCTTTTTGATAGGTTTGCAAAAACATAATTTGTGTATTGGATTGGCAGCAATCATCAAACTTATTCCATATGGATTAACGATGCTATTAACATATTATACTTTAGCTGAAGAAATCTACCCAAGTAGAAAAAGTTGACTAGCAAAACAAGACTAAAGCAAGCTTTTGGGTTCATTTACAAAGATTGGTCACATTGTGGGAAAGATTTCTGTCATAGTCCAAACAATATATGTAACCTTTTGTTTTGCTTTGCACTTCTTCACTTACTTGTTGGAATTTATAGCACCAAAGTATAACTAAAATCGCTCCAGCTACATGTGTGAACTGTGTCCTAATGTCCCAAGTTTAGCAGAGAAAGACTATTTAACACTGTGAACAGACATAATAATCATTGTACAGAAGTGGCTGAATTTAGCTCCAGAATTAAGAATGAACAGAACCTCAAATGAATCATTAAAGAATCTCTACAATTTCACATACAATACAATTTGTGAACAAATATGTATCCAAAGCAGTAAAGGGCTAATTCTAAATCTTCTTTTCATGAGTATTAACCTCAAAAGCCTTCTAAATTCATTAACACTTGTGAGGCTTCTAAATCCTCTGAAACATGCGACTTTTTTCCTTCCAACCAACTTTCTAAAGACATAATTAGGGATATGAGTCATGGATATAACTTAGGGGGAAAAGGATAAATGCAAATGAACATCTTTCTTTTCATCTCCATGCAACTGTTAAAAAATAATTGAAAACCCAAAGAACATTTCTGAGTATCAATCACACACAGAAATATTGAGATATCAATGGCTATGCATGTAGAGGATTGCATGCAGTAAAACTGATAATTAAGAAGTTAAAATTTTGATAACTGCAAAAGTTCAATCACGAAGACATTTTCATTTTCGAATAAATGCAAACCAAATGGTAACCATTAGATAAGATAATTCATTCCATTAATAATTACACACTTGATACATTATAAACAAATATAGAATATACATGTAACTCATTGGAGATAAAAATCAAAACAAACTAAACTGAACAATCTGCAACAAACAAATCATATCTATCCAGTGACATATTTCATTTGCTATTTACACAGTCATTCCACAGATTGGAGACATTAGCAAATAACAAAACATAAACAAGACACAATTATCTTATTGCATTATAACACACTACAAAATACAAACATAAAATCATAACAAGATCAAGTAGGGTTATATTTGTTAATTACTCATTAGAGTAAAGATAATTTATAATTCTATCATGGTAACAACACTCCAAAATTGTATAACTACAATCATATATATTGTGTAATGTTAATTACATGCATTGAAGGATATTGGGATGAATAGGGGATATACAAATACAGAGAATTGAAGAAAAAAATGTATTGATATTTTACAACAACAGATCTAAATTATACTCTAAATTGGTCTAGTTTTTTAATGTAAAGGTTTAGGAATTTTTGGATTTAAAATTGAATCACGCAAAAGCAAAAAGTTCTTTTCATCGAGGGATCAACACGCAGAAATCATGAAAATCTTTGTGGAGGAATCAATGTCGTAAATATTTTCAACTATTATAGCTTAGATAGAGTACCAAAAATCAAAGGCATAAGAATTTATTCAAATAATGTAAGAGACGGTCACAAGATAAGTTAAATAAAAATATTGGGGTGTCGCCACAACCTTTTTAACCAATGACCCATTCCAAATATTTAGACAGACGTGGATTTCAGATGGTCAATGTCTTGGCTCTTTTTCAAGAACCTCAAAATATTCCTTACAAGTGTGTATATTTCAACCCAGTTTGACCTGTCGAAACTTTACTTCCAGTCAATGTCAACAATGGACATAACCTTCAGGTGAATTTGTGTATCAGTTGGTTTCTATGACATTGCATCAAAGAATTTGTGGAATGTCCCAAGACATGGTCAAACTTATCGGGTTAATTACATTCCTCTAATCTCGTTATGATGACCCGCTTTGGTTGCATGCGAATGCGGGTTACCACGTTGCAGATGTAAACAAAAATAAAAACAATAGATTTATCTGGGTTCCATCGCAGCAGGTAATTAAAGGTCATATTATGATGCGGTCGGGCCACATGAGTGATATCTGACGTCTCTACCTAGAAAAGATCATTACGAGCATTCTTTAGTGATAAGTTATTCTTAATAAAGTTATATTCTTAATATAGTTATGTACCTGACAATCTTTAAACCTTGGATGCTTTATTAACTAAATGGATTCCCGTGGTGTATATAGAAAACAATGTGAAATAAGCATCTTTGGAGGAAATAATTGATCGGTCTGAAATATCACAATTATATTTTTAGGTATATTAGTATCTGAGCTAGAAATGGATTTACTGTTACCCTATTCAACTAAAAGTGCTGTTTATAGTTTATTCAACAATATGTTCAATATGTTCAAACTGACACGGTATATAAAATTACAATAACTATTCTAAAACCAGATTAGAATATTTATGCATGCAAGAGTATAAAAGAACAAACATACAAACAAAATGTTAATACAAAGATTATCAGAAAAATTACTTAAAAACAAGTTACACAAAGTCAGCACAAAATATTATGTAGCTACATGTATATACAATATGGTTATAATATCAAAGACTGATAAATAAGGACAGAAATCACAAGATACTAGACTGCACAAAAAGAAAATTTGGGAAACTGCAGTCTGAATTTCATTCAAGGTAATAAAGATCCCATTAATTCTAACTCCGAAAAGAGTACATTTTGAAGAAAATTGAAATTCAGATTAATTCTTTGAATATCATTAAGCCTTAATTATTGTCAATACATACTATATAGATCATGTAAAATTTACAGATGAAATCTTGAAGCAATTTAGGCTTATTTTCTTGATTTAATTGGACTAAATTATTAGAGAACATGAAGCCTGTTTAGAAAACTTATTAAATTTTGTTCACTGTTTGTGATGACAAACTCTCAAATTAATTTCATGAATGCCAGACTGCAGAAAAGGGGCTAAATATTAACATGCAGGGTCGCAAATATACTATAGGGCCACAATCATACAGACTGACAGAAAGTTGAAAATCACCCACTATGCCGTGCACAAACACATGCATCATTTCTTACAATTTGGTGCGATATAAAGCAAAACTATCTATTTTTTTCCCAGAGAACTTGCGAAAGTAAATTTAAATGTTTCAAATTGCCATGCTTATTAAGGAATAATGCATGCAGTAAGGACTTGGTCAGCATTTTTTTAAGGTACATGTATGTTAAAGCATGATGTATGTTCTTTTGCCAGTTCCCTTCATTCATTTTCAATTCTTTTCAAATATTCAAATAAATCAAATTTGATGCAAGTCACTGACTTCATAGTAACTTTTGACAAATGCTGGCTATCATTTGGATTATTCAACTGACTTTCAACTCCTCAATAAATACAATCAAGATGTTATTTTCATCCACAAAATTATTTATCCAAAATCATTTTATATACACAGGCAACTTAAATGTGCAGAGAAAGCTTTGATCATTTGTAGGAATTATTTTTGTTTATGTTTGTTCAGCTTTAGAATAATGTCTGTGCAATTCATGACGGAAAGCTGTTAACATTTTACCCTCAGCATTTATTGAAGCACAGATAAGAAAAGGGAGTGAAAAGTTTCCCAGTTTTCGACACATACCGACAAAGTCAACTCTGCCGAGGTCAATTGGATTTTTAAAACAAATTATATAAAAGTTGTTATTCATCTCTTCAACATCCAATTTCTTCTGAGTAGTGCATATTTTTGTGGTCCTACAAGATACAACGTAGGCAGAGTTACCTGTATCTACAGTAAGTAATAATGCATGCATTCAAACACAGCATGGTGCAAAAAAAAGTGACAACTTTCTTCAAATCAATACTGACTATATATATACAAACTAAAGGCATGCCTAAAATAACTTACTTGACCCCTAATTTTATGGCGACTCTGTTCCAATGCCACTTGCCCAGTTCAATGCTGGGGTTACGGGGCCAGGGATTTTTGAGAATAGAGGGAGGGGCGGTATGAAAGTGGGTGGGGCAAGTGAGAATGGAGGTGGAGTCACAAGTGGGCGTGGCAAGTGATTGACAAGGAGCAGAAGGGGGTTTCGGGAACGGATGTGAAAGCAGCAGAATGTATAGATTGATTTGTAGAATTTGAGTAGACGAATTGATGGCAGCCGAAGGGTTAAAGAGGACGAAACAGGAGTGGAAAAAAGTGGCAATATAAGGAAAAAATGTTAATTCTAATAGTTACAAGTACAACTATAGCAGATGTTAGTTAACTATACATTTGTTAAGATATGACTACTCATTAATATACATTAATTTAATGTGTTATATAATTCCATCTATCAACTAACGGCTCCAGTGCTTATCATGAAAAATCCCTGATGAAAATTTACAAATACGTTAGAATAAAAAAAAACTTGCCATACACATTTTGTATGAATGTTCTTTTAATATGGTCATGATGTGAAAACTGCTGCAAGATAAAAGTTCCTTGGCAGTTGGAAGTAATAAACACTTTTTTATTGTCTCCAATAACTTTTCCTTTCGCAAAGAGATTTCGAAAATTTTATCGATTTCCTTGTGGCAAGAAAGACTGTTTGTGACAACAAAATTGTCTACCAACTCATAAACCTTGTGTAATCACTAAAATAATCTGCAAATTCCAGAATATACTAAGTAGCAAACCTTTACTGCTTAGCGAGAGCCCCGTTCAGAAAGTTATGATTGAGTTCATGACTAGCTAAAATATTTCAACTAAGTTCAACTACATGTATTTAAAATTTGTTATATTTTTCATACAGCATCAATGCAATGCCAGATCGCAGCCAAGAAATGTAAAACTCACATCAGAGTAACACATTCTGTCACAAATCAAACGCAACCAATGCATTCCAAAATGAACCATGGTATAGATGTTTCTAGAGTTAAAAGTTCAATGCTCAAAGAGTTATCGCCATCCACCCCAACCAAAATATCCTAACTTTGGACTAATCATCTGACAAATGAACATAATCGCCCTCAAACACGCCAGGCTGGTGCCAAAGAACGGCAGTCACGGCAAGCGAATTATGACTAATATTGGTTAAGGGGTCGGGAATTCCCTTCATAACTTTCAGTTGAGAGCGTCGTCAAGTTGGGGGATCTAAATTAGCATCTACATTCACTGTGTTTATAATTCCCATAATGATGTGCGTGGTAGGTGGTGGAATATGACGTCAGATTGCGGTTGTGTTTTGATATGAACTTTCGCTTTGCCACCATTCAAATTTGCATTTCCCACCGCATAACTAAAGCAAGTAGTTTACATTTCTCCAGTTCATATGGCTCTGATATGATATTTCATTTATCAAGACATAATTTTCATCTAAAAATTGCCCAATAAAGCCAAAAACATATTTCATCATTTATTATAGAGGAAAATTTTGTTCACAACCTTACTCTGTTTTGGAGTAGAATCTAACTTCATTAAGAAATAATTAAAGTAATAAAAAGTTGGATTGGTTTATTGGAGATACAGGTTCAGACAGAGTGTAACTTGGAGGAAATGTCTACAAACGTGATAAATCATTGGGTACAATTTATTGATGAAAATTCCTCAAGGCCTACAATTTTGTTACACCAGCTGTGTCAATACCTTCCCTACATACAATGTATGATTTGTAAACAATTTTCCTTAAAGTTTATGCAACAATGAATTTTTCACAAACTTGTTTTTTTCTCAAAATTTTAAGACATTGAATGTCCTTTAAATGGATTGCAGCAATCACTGATGATTAAAAAAAAATTAAAAACACTGGTGGCTCATGTAACTCTAATGTTCTTGGCTAAAACCCAAGTAATGTGAGTCAAAGAGGGTTCTATCATTCCCTTTCAGAATAGCTAACTAGAAGGAAGCATCCCGCAAACCCTACTGGCTAACTTCCAGCCCACATTCTCCCGTTTTTGACGAAACAGGTACAGACTTATTACTCGCTCCATTACTCATCACTGCCGCAAAGGTACGGCTTTGACCTCTTTCTCTCGTTCTCTCGCCCTTATCCGATCTAAATCCGCACTTACATGATCCTCTTTGGATCTATCCACATTATCACATTATAGCTTTACTTGTAATTCGATTCTGTTTTCGTTCACACCAACGATGCAACAACTAAATACCCAAATTACTGACCAAGGAATATGTTCACAATTTTCCATTTCATCCAACTGCCAAAATTTGACTGCACCATAATTTCAATTTGGTAGATCCAAAGAGATTTAACAGATTTTTTTCATATCTCTTCGCTAGAACACACATACATGTGTAAATCCAAGAATAAATTCAAAATAGATGAGTAGCTGTAATAAGTAGGTTAAACTGGTCTGCAAGAACATAAAAATATCTTCACCCAAAAATATCTGCTTGTATAACTGTGGCCTGAGTGATTGTGAAAATGTGACAAGTGTGAAGCAGGTCTTAATATGGTTCATTTTGTGGTTGTGATACACAGGCATGAGACTAGATTTTTATTTTTAGAAACATAAATATAGCTATCCTCCTTCAAGGCTAGACTGCAATTTAAAAATAGAAATTAATTTTAAGAATATTTCAAAAATGCAAATCTGGACAATCTCTGACTGATGTTGCCTAATCAACTCAAGCTGTGATTTCATTTAGAAAATATTAGTTAACAAAAGAGGGTGAGAAGTATGAGAAAGTAGATGGGATTGAGGACTTTGATACATGTAAAATGATATGCATATTTCTCCTCTATTGGAAATTGAAAACCAACAGAAAATCATAGTAACTTGGAATAAAAAAGGGCAACATCTAATTTCAAGGTTTGGTGATCCCCTTTTATTTCAATTTCTTTATACATCGATCAATCCATCTATCTATCTCTCCCTCCCTCTCCTTCTGTTTCTCAAACTTTCTCTCTGATATTGCTCTGAGTGAAAATGCTGGCAGAATGAAAAGCTTTTCATATTTGGATGAAATGACAGCAAGATAGCAGAAGGTGAGAAAAAACTGAGTAAGATGTTTTTTGCTTTGAACGGGTGTGTAAAATAGGTATTGTCTCTTCAACGCCAGGGAGACATTAACTCCGTATAAAACTTTGATTACCACTAGCATTACAGAGATAATTCTATACATATGAGCCTTGATACACCTATTTACTAATGCAATCACAAAGCCTAAGTTCATAATCTCTGAGTAAACATTCTAAATCAATCAAAAAATTCTCAAAACCCTTGCAACTAGCAAATCTTCATAGAACCAAAATTATTGAGAAACAAAAAAATCCATTGCATTCTCATTCAAGATATTGTTTTAATAAAACCATCCATCATATTATATCTAAAGTCACAATTACCTTCATGAATGCTGTATAAGCAGTTTTCATACCATTCGTGAATTGATATAGTCAGGTATGAGCTCATTCATACAGTGTTCATTAATGTATGTGTGAATTGAGATTAAAGTGAACTATCAAAGTTAGACTACAGGTAAACAATAGGTTGTTATGTTATGATTAGCAGAGTACATAAAATAGAGCATAATTAACATAACTACATAAGTGATATATTTCATTGAATAATTTCAACCTTCCCCAATAGAAATGAAAACGGAATGTTCAGTGCATCGTTAAAGTAACCTTGAAAATTACAGGTCATCTTGGTTTACCACAAACATTAATGTTAGGAAAGGTGAAAGTTATTCAGTAAATTAAACTTTATCCCAAAAGGAAGAACTAAAAATGATTATATAATTGTTCCAACTCACCCAGCATTTCCAAGAGGTGACCTGACATCCGATGAACTCCCTGGAGGCTGGAATGACATCTAATAAATGTTAAAAAATAAAAGAGAATGAAAATGTAAATAATATATGAACAAAATAACTATTTGACTCGTAAGTCTACCCAAATTGACTTTTCATATGCGCTTTTTTGGCCAAGTCCCGTAAATGGGCATCCTACTCGATATTAAATTAGCATTTAGCATTCAATATCTACTGTCTCTTTTCCTAAATTGTATTTTACATGTCACCATGTTGGAAACAACTTTAAAAACATAAACTTAAGATTAAGTCTGAATGATCTTAAGATAAAATATGATTAAGATTCTGCTAGGATTGAGAGCTCAAGCTCTTTTCTTTTTCTTTTTTTTTTTCTTTTTTTTTAACTTGATCTTAAGTTAATCACAAATTATGGTTGGGGAAAAATTATTTCATTGATCCCCAAACTAAATAATGTTACATCAATGACTATGGTAAATGTCTGCCAAAATTAACATTCAATTGAGCTAATTACTCCCTTTAACTAACATCCAAGCAATCTGTCTTCAGTTACGTGATCCATGGAAATTGCATGCTACCACCCTGCGTAACCTTTCACATACATAAGCTGGAAAGTAGAACATTTCATCTGCCGTATTTGATCAAAATTAATAGAAGCATTCATCTCATAGTTTATTTGTATACTGCAATTTTGATCACAAAGATTGACGTGTTTGTAGGATCTTTTCAGAACATTACATAAAACTGTATAGAGAGACATAACAACTCATTGTATCCAATATAATTTTTATGGTACATGTAGGCAAAAAAGGCCTATACTAATATTGGAGGTGCTTTACACAAGTTTACCCAAGTCAACATGATATAATCAGTCACAAAAGATGAAGGTGCAATTCCCAGATGCTTCATCAAGCATATATATGGGTACTTATTTATATATACTCCTTGGGGAGAAAGGCAACATTTTTGCCTAAGGAAATATGTGTCAGGAGTGGGATTTGAACCCTGAACATTCAGTGTTTCAGTCTGGTGGGACCTAACCATCAGCACAAGGCAAATCTCCACATTTGATAAATCCATATATATAACTGCCAACATGTGCCTGTGGAAAGTAGTAATAATCCTGCTACAAATTAGCAATCGTCACATAATAATTAAAATGTACTGTGAAAATATGCCAATATAAGTAATCTTTTTTATTTAAAAAATAAGTAATCTTTTTTTATGTTAAATATGGATTGCAAATTGTAATGTGCAAATTCATTTGCGCGAGGTATGCGCATTTAACAAGACGAGCATGAAACAATGATTTTGATTGGCACGTTCCGATCAACTGCAACTTGCGATCAATGGCAACTTTAGAATAACACCCCCATAACTTGATAAATCTGAGGCCAAAATTAGTTGTGATTACTAAAAATCATGAATAGCTAGCAGCTATGCTTGTATGGTGCATCAAAATTGAAGTGATCATATGTGAGCAGGCCTTAATCGGCACCTATTCTTGCCTCATCATCCTCATCCCAGGCCCAGCTTCGCTCCATCATAGTGTGACGGCATCCAATCGGATCAAACTAATAGAGCGTATTCAATAAACCAGTCATCAGCAGCTACATCCAATATGGTTACATCAAATAAGGCCTCATCCAGAAAAGGGGACGGCTTAAGACCTTTCAAGACAATGTCAGGTGATCGAGTAGACATTGAGTACAGTCCCATCTGAACGTGTTTACTTCTGATTAAAGTGTATTCAATAAACCGGTCATCAGCAGCTATATCAAATATGGCTCCATCCAGAAAAGGGGATAGCTTTGACCTTTCCAGCCAAGGCACAATGTCAGGCGATTGAGTACAGACATTGAATATAGTCCCATCTGAATGTGTTAACTTCTGATTAAAGAGTATTCAATAAACCAGTCATCAGCTACATCCAATATTTTTACATCAAATATGGCCCCAGTGAGAAAAGGGGATGGTTTAGGACCTTTCAAGACAAGGCACAATGCCAGCCAATCAAGTACTGAATATATAGTCCCATCTGAAATTGTGTACTTCTGATTACAGTGTATATCCAAAATGTCAAACAAACTTGTTTAGCAATTAAAAGGGAATGTATCTTTAAACAAAGTGCACAGTGAGTGATAATGTTGACATTGAATATAGTCTGAACTTCCGACGATATCCAAAATGTTATCCAACACTAAAGTAGGCAGTATTTACAAAGAGGTAAAATTTACTTCTTTGGTCTTTCTAAGAAATCAAAGCACACCTTCCAGGGTATAATGCAGATGAAAATTATAGTCCCATAAGAATTTGTGCATTTCCGACCACATCAAGCATGCCATGACGCTTGTTATGACATCACAGAAAATCAGCATAAGGCTAATCACGTCAAATCATATCAAATCAGTGTCAAATCAATTTAAACCAGCTGGACTTGCAGAACATAAGCCAATATGCAAATTAATCTGCCCAGATCCAAAGTGGTCTCAAAGAGCTGGAGATGGGCACAACTAGTAATTACACTCAAATAATCATATAGCCCCTACCACGAAACACAATTATCCAATGGGGTTTTATTATACATTGTATAATATTGCCTTGATAGATGCACAGTGCAAAGCATTTGATTGTATTTGTTTTTATGCATGAATTATTGATTAAACGCCATGAGAATTTGGTCACAACGAGTTGTGCTTGATGCTATTACTATATAGCACACAGCTGCTGCCTTTCATATCAATAGGTTCCAGGCGAAAAATCAATGCAACATATTGGGTTTGTTCATTACATTTCCTGCTTGTAACAAAACAACATTTCAATCTTGTTGGAGAAAATAATGACACGAGGACTTTCTGCAGTTTGCAAAGATCAGATGTAGCATTACTTAGGAATATCCAAAATGGAGTTTAATGTTTGTGGCTATGATGAAACTTGATGTTCTATTCTACAGATTAGTAATATAGAAATGTATTGAATTAAATGAAGTTGAATGAGATTATTCTTGTAATAATTTTCATACGCATTATACTAAACACATTAGCAAGTATGCAGAATGAAAGTACACATAATACTGTAACACCAGTAATCTTTGCAGCAAATACGTTTCACAAAAGCTATATTATTTTCTAGGGCAAAACTCAGAAGGTTTGGTATCCATCTTTGTTTAGTGCAAAGACATAGAATGGATCGTACTGTAAACCTCATCACTATTTCCAATTTGTCATAGTTTTCCCCACAAGTGAATGGCCATATCAACCCTTTTTCCTCAAAAGTTTTGTGTCATTACAATATCTGACTTTACACTTCCTAGTCAAAGAATTAGATATTTAGAAATATATAGAAATCATCGGACTTACCGGTTGGAATGGTTTGGTTGAATTGATGATTGAATTTGGTCTGGTTTTCTCCCGCATAGACTGGGAATATCCCACTGTTGAATTAAGTAGAAAGAAGAAAACAAATTAGTCAAAATAAACTAAAACATACACCAAAATTATAAGAAAAATGAAAATGCTACCAAACCCTCCAACTATATAGGCTGCAGAATAGCTTAAGTCCAAAGAAATTTTGTATTTTTTACATCCAAAATTAATCAGCTAAATATTTGACAATTCAAAGAGTATTTTTTTCAAGAGCAATGCATTGAAAAGTTGAAAAGATCAAAATTTACATATTGCCTTATGATTGAATAAATACTTTGCATTAATCCATTTTAATTAACAATTAAAAAAAACCCATTGTTTACAAATCTTACGAGACAACTTCATTTACAAAAGAAACTACTATACAGATCATTTGACTTACTAAACAAGTAATTATAATCCTTGTAACTGTTGCAAGATGACAATATATAGGCATTACCTCAACACTAATGTATTCAATTCAGTTTTTAAGAGCCAAAATCTATTAAAAGACAAAGATTTTACTTACGTCCACCACTGTTTTTCATCAGTTTGTCCCGCATGACGTTACCAGTTCCTCTTGATAACTGTAAACAAAAAGAAATGAAAAAGCAAAACTTCAATTAGAATAGAAGTCAAAGGTGCCTTAATGAGGTATACTTAAATAAATTCTGCATCATATTTGTGATCAGAGAGTAGTGCCAGAAGTGCCAACCCGAATTCCCGAATATGCACAAAGTCAAAATTTTAATGTGAGAAACACAACTACTGAACAAAGATCAGAGGAAACATGACAATAATAACCAATCTGTCAGACATTCCTTTGTGATGAAAGCGTTGAATTCATATGAAAATATACCTCATGCATATTCCGCAACAATTGGCATCTCTGTAGTACATTTACAATGCTACATGTATATTTGGTGATGAAAAACGATTTTCATGTTATGCCCTCTTATACTTAGTTCACAGAGGCTCATAAGAAGCAGAGGTACCATTCTCCAACTCCAAACAAAATAAAACACCAATCAGGTAGCTCTCATTAGCATAAAGATGAATGATTTCCATAAGAGATGAATTAATTATGCTTAAATCAAGAATGAAATCGCAAACAAAATTGTCAAGCACAAGAAAATCCACAATGATCAATTCGTCACACACCCGGATAGACAAAATTACAGTTACCCGTAGGTAACATTGCCTAAGCCAAGCTTGTTGGAACTGAAAAAAGTAGATTCCCCTTGAACAAAAATTCAACTTATGAGGAGTAACATCTATGGAATACAGAGGAGTGAGGAAAATGTTTAACTTATGCAAGTTTAACGTAGGCAAGGTTAAAGTTGTAGTTATGAAGTCATAAAATACAGAGATATTTACGAGTACATGCTTCACTGAACATTATTTCAAAAGATGAGAAGCTCGAGCTCATTAAATGCTCGGTAAT
>BQKZ01007188.1:8895-21913 GCA_036244855.1 Temnopleurus reevesii | reverse complement strand
GCCCGTAGGTGGGGAGGGGGAAAATTTCATATTAGTCGAGCCTCTCCCCCTCAAAATCATGGGCGCGCGCATGTTAACTTCAACATATTTTTGTATAATAATATGGGTAGTGAAAAATCCTGAATATGGCCTGTTAGCCATGAATACTTTTATTTTGACACGCCATAGGCTATAGTATGTCTGTTGTCTATAATTCGACCTTTATATACTTTAATTCATGACTATGACACAACTTACATCTCTTCTGTCAAGAAGCCGCGATGTTGCCAACAGATATGGCTTGGGTGACGGGTCTTTCTCTTGCATCTAAATAACAAGAAACAAACAAAAACAAAATACATGTGTCATTTGGAAATATTTGCAATATAAGCGCATATATATTCCAATTAAACAAAAGATGTTTGGAATAACTTTGGAAGTCAACATCTGTATAAAAAGATGTTTGATACATTTCAACGTTTCAAAATACATGAGTAAAGAAAAGGACAGAGAGCCGACGTTATCTGGCTTGATTCTAATCCGTTTGAGGACAATGCTAATGGCGCCCTCTTTAGTTCGTTTGGCAAGAGACTGGATAGACTGGACTCTGCGAAGGTTGTGGAGAACCTGAAACAATTAATGTGAACAATCATTATGACGTTCAAAGATCTCATCTAAAAAAGAAATTGTAAAGGATAACATACACTTGTCATATATGTACCTCAATTAATTAAACTGGATCAAGCTCTAGAATGAATTCAGAAAAACGTATATTTTCCGATATTTGAGAACAAGTTATCGTCTGCTATCACATTACAAGGGGGCTGCCATTTTGTTCCGAATAGATATTTCGACAAGATCCATTGATGTTGTTCAATGGCAAGGAAAATGTTAATGAAACGTCAAAATAATTCAATCTTTGGCAAATAAAATACGTCATTATGGTCGTATTGGAATAAAAGGCGAGATAGGTCTCCAATATTCCAGAGAGAATTGTAATAAATAATTCAGTTTTCAAATCATCTGCATACTAAACAAATTTGCTTTTAGTGGGCTTGTCTGGCACGTAAAACAGAATTTTCTTTATTCATCAAGCCTTAAATGCATGTTAGTATATTGTTTGAATACAAGTAAAAACGTATAGTGTTTTGCCATTGGTCGTGTTTATACACACGAATGCATATGACTTTAAAAGGCCGGCCAGTACGGATTGTTTTTTTTTTCTTTTTGGTCTTCATCTGATTGTTTTACGCTAAAGACAGCCACACATATTGGTTGAAATAGCTAAACGATACAGATTTTCTTCTTCCATTTGTTTTGTTACAAGGGAACCGGAACTCTCCTCCGCAAAAACGTCATGCCCATACCAATAAAATACAATTCTAGTGAACAAAACGATATTTTTAAAGTCCTCAACTTGACAGCATTCGCCCATTCCTATTGTGTTTCAATTGAGAACTAAGTTGTTCGCAATTGCACAATCCATGTTAATTTGTCCACCCCTTCCAAATACGGATGGGAAAGACAACTTTGCGGGGGTGAAAAACTAGATTACGACATGTTGTGTGCCGTTGTCTTGATTTCCTTCAGTGATTTACACAGTTTATGTATGTATTTGATGCGAATAATCCCTACATTGATATACAAAATCGCCAAGAACGCAATCATATAAGGATCCGCTCAGATAATGAGAGAAATTGTATGATAAACATTTAGGATATTTCGCCAATTCCTGAAAAAGTGATTTATATTGTAAATTTAATGTTAACCCTTGAAACGAGTCGTCGTAATTTATTAAGGGCAGAAATGACAGAGCAAGATAATCTGTCGAGAATGTAAAGTAAATAATGAAGCGACCGTGATGAATAGCGCGTACAAGCGGGAATTGATTG
Organism: Temnopleurus reevesii; assembly: GCA_036244855.1. Lineage (NCBI taxonomy): Eukaryota > Metazoa > Echinodermata > Echinoidea > Temnopleuroida > Temnopleuridae > Temnopleurus > Temnopleurus reevesii. Next base: position 20,042 of record BQKZ01007188.1, on the reverse strand, counting down.
GTAAATAAATGATTTGGCGACACAAGCAAATTTTGTAGAACAGTGATCGCATTTCTGGTGTTCTCGGCACGATTTACGCAATATTATTTAGAAAACTATATCCGGGTCTATATTATATCACTTAAGCACATCATATACAAAATCTAACTGAATACGATTTCTTAATAACTTATATAGGCGATTTCATGCATCAACGAGAGAGGGCGGACAAATAATATTTAGTGATCTTTAGAATAGTAACGAGGGGCATTCAGTCATCTGTATTTATGCTATATGGATGTTAAGCCCTTGACTGCACCCTGTTAATTTTGCTCAAGATGAGGTCTTTAAAATAGATCCACATCAGTTCTACGATATCGAAATATATGACTTTATGTGAAATATATTTTTCAAATTTTAAAGCTTCTCAATCAATGACGTTTTACTCAGGGATAACAAAATACTTTCTTGTAATAAAAAAAAGACCAACATGGTAGTTCCCCCCAGGTATTGCTAGCAGACGAAATCTTGGCTCAGAAAATGGTTATCTCCCAATTCTGTTTTTTCCTGTTCAATAAATCGATAAATATTACACTTCCTGAAATTGACTATATTTTAGGGTTTCAATCCCCTCTAAACACTGCTAAAGAACCTGAATCTTCAGCATGCGCTGGGCTCCGATCCTTTGATTATCCGTAAAGTTTTAAAATATACTAAAGAACCAAAACGTTTTAGATAGACATTTCATTCATACGGGCTGTTTTACATTAATCTACGACGTCATATGTACCAAGTCATCTGACATATTCAAATCCTTTTCTTATTTCTGCTATCAATGGCAATTATAAGCAATGCAAATCTTAACTTGCTGCTGTGGGACATTAACAATTCGTTTTTTTTTTTTTTGGATTAACTATTCACTGCAATGTTGCTTTCGGGGGATCAAAGCCAGAGTCTTGATACTCAAGTGAATGGCGGAAATAATCTCCATCTATTAGAGCGCCATCCAACCACAAAACCAACCAACGATGATAAAAGTCGCAACTCTGGGAAAAGGAAATTAATTGAATTGAATTGAATTGAATTTATTTATTATCCAATAAAACAATAACATAACATGGTATTGTATAACAAAGAAATATTATAGTATTTAAAGGATAAAGGGAACCAGAAAATAGCATGGATGCTAGTCGAGTCTGGCATCTATTCTCAAAGACAATTGTCATGTTAAAATATATGAACGTTACATTAAGTTACATATATGTACACTTAAAATGATTATTTGTTGTATAAACATTAATTTCTCTCTCTCTCTCTCTCTCTCTCTCTCACACACACACACAAACACACACTCACATATTTATGTTAAGGGCAGATGGACAGCCATGAATGCAAAATAGAGAATACATGTACATACATATAATATTTGTGTACTCGCCATCCATTCAGTCAATTGGAATACGAGGATCCAAAAATTGCCCTCACAAATGATTGATTACAGTTGTTGTTTTGTAAAAAGTGTATTTTATATATAAAGTGCTAATAAATACTTACCGTCTAAATCGCAAAAGTCTTCCTCTCCTATATTCCACCAACTCCGAACACCTACGGAACACTGGCGCCCATGGCCGATGGTCTTGCTCATCGAGCCTTCCTGGCATAAGGTCCCTTTCCCAAATCGGTAAGTTAGGGTTATCCATTTCTAATCTCACAATCGGCATGGTTGATGATCTGGCAAAAAAAAAGGGATGCGTTTTTTTTTCATGTCATAATCAACATTTCACGACTTATATGGCGTGTGTGGTAGGAGTAGGCTGAAGGGATGGGGAAGTGCTATATCAAAAACATGTGGAATAAATCGGGTAAAAAAAAAGAAGTTTGATATGTAAGGGACTATAATTCTTTTCCAATTACAGCTCATTATTACATAAATTAAAACATTTTATTCTTGTCTTGAGGTTATTATTTCAATTTCGATATGTTCAATAAGATTATTTCAACGTGGAGGCGCTGTACTGTAGTGGAGCTGGCTCTCGCCTTTCAACCGGTTCGAGTTCCACCCATGGCGTTAATTTCCTTCAGCAAGAAATTCATTCGCAGTGTGCTGCACTCAACCCAGGTGAGGTGAATGGTTACCTGGTAGGAATATTTATTCCTTGACACGCCAAGTGCGTTGCGCTGATGGCTGCCGAGCTAAAGCCAGGGTAAAAATGCTGCATTAATTGTAGAGCGCTTAGAGACCTCTATCAGAGGTAATTAGCGCTATAAGAACTGCATATTATCATTTTTATTATCATTATTATTATCATTATTATTATCATTATTATAATTATCATTATTATTATTATTATTATTATTATTCAACGGGTTTATTGGAATGATCGGAGTCATATTGTTAAAGATCTTTTCAACCCGCAATGGATTGGCAAACAAGTGTGAGAGAAAATTGTGCGGATCACACCTTAAAAGAAGAGTCTACCCCCAATATAATATTTTTTAACAGAAGCAGAAAAAAATTGGTGAATAAAACAAAAAAGTTTGAAGAAAATCGGACAAGTAATAAAAAAGTTATGAATTTTTAAAGATTTGAAAATGGGCAAATTAGTATAGAAATTTCCAGAGATGTTGCCAATTTGATGACATCGTGAGTGCACAATTAACCATATAAATATGGTGCAAAATTCATTATTTCACGGAAAGTTGCAAAGTTTGTATGAATTTAAACATGTAAATAGTGGATCTACATATCTATCACAAAGATATCCTATATGGTCAAAGTTTTGAGGAAATTATATGTATATATATATTTTTTTTGGGGGGGGGGAGGGGGAAGTGACATTTTATGACATAGATATGAATGTAATAGAGGGTCAGTTATGCACCTGTGACGTCATCAGTTGCCAATTTGTCTAAATATTCAAACATTCATAAGTCTGTTATTAGTTGTCCGATTTTCCTCAAACTTTATTTTTGTTCTGTTCATCTATTTCTTCTTCTGTTGAAAAATATAAGTTTTTGTTACTCTTCTTTTAAGAGCCGTAAACATGGTAAACCTATTAATGATATCAGACAGATAATGATATCTCGACACCTTGGAAGAACAGAAGTATTTATTTACAATTCTTCTGAAAGGGCAATCCAGCCAATCTTATTAATTGCAAGTTATTTTTTTTCACATGTAAACTTCTTATTTTTCTTATTCTTATTTCGTATTATGTTGTATATTATATGTCTTTTTAATGATTGGGAATAAAGTACCATACCATACACAATGTATAACATCATTATACACAATGTATAAGGATGGTTACATAAACTTACCGATGATGAAAGTTTGCTAATCTTGATAAGTCTGTTTAAAAGAGAAAAGCATAATCAAATATATCAGAAACAAAATATGGATTTCAATCTGAATTTTATTCAGATCGGCATTCACATTATAAAAAACAACTAAATTTAAATAAGTACTACTTTCACAAGACTCTGTCATGATGCCGAAATGATTATTTCTTTATTAATGCAAGCTCTGAAATCTGCTCATTTCGCACAGAGAAAGAAATATAAGAGGGTAATTGAAATTCCTTTCAAGCAATGTATCGAAATTATTTTGTCTGTGCCTGATGAAGATAATACACTCCAATATACAAATACCTCTTCTTTTGCTTTCCTTCAACTACATTGTACTTTTCATAAACATATATTTATGTTCGATGCTGTTTACATTGGTTTATTTTATTTGTTGTATTGTACTGAACAAAAATATGATATCAAACGATTCTTGAATCCTGACTTTTATCAAAATCTAATTGATTGATCTGTCTATGAAAGTTTTAATCTTTATGATACAATGTCTACTAAACCATAAACATTCGCCTACAGACATTCAGGTGAAAACGTTAACAATATTCATTTCTGCAAAGACATATCTAATTTGAATTTATTTGAATTTATCCATCAAACCTTCATTGACATTAACTTAAGATATTTTGATCCAAGAAAAAATATTTCATGAAAATACAAACACATTAGCAATATTCAAACCACTGGAATTATGATAAAAATAATAAATGACGGTGGTGTAACGAAATACGAGATTGATGTCCAAATATCTTTATCTGATAAAGATTTAGATTCAAGTCTACATTGGTCACAATATTCTTAAACTGTTATAACCTGTAATAAAATAGGAGTAAAATATGTTTTATATATTCACAATTATCTTGAGTGAGATACATCAATTTGTAATACAATTTACCCAACTCATATATACTTCAAAATATCAAAATAAGAAAATAATTGTAATTAATCATCAGGTACCATGGCACTAGACGGAAAGTCTGTTTCGTAAGAGCTGTGATAAACACGTCTGTGCTAGACAAGAGACATGTACATGTTTATCACAGTTGTGAACAAAACAATCTTTTCCTCATTTCCCTGAAGAAAGTAAAAGTTATTCATTTAAAATTTCGCACAGCAAGCGATTGGAAAATGACAACGTAACTAAACCAAGGTCTCTGTGGAAAGGAAATTAAAAAGAAGAATCGTTCTTTTCATCAGAGACTGAGAGCACTTCCTATTCATTGCGTGTCTTAGGGGGTGTTGCTCAAAAGTTGCAATTGATCGGAAGTTGTAGTTGATCGGAACGCGCCAATCAAAATCATTGTTTCATGCGCGTCTTGTTGAATGTGCACACCACGCGCGAATGAAAATGCACGTTACAATTTTCAAAGTTGCAGTTGATTTGCAGTTGATTTTGAGCAACACCCACATAGTGGGCATTATAATAGTTCACCTTACTAAATGTCGACATTTTCAGAAGAGCAAATGCAAATGAATGGATATGATGCTGAGACAGTCTCTGATGGAAAGAAAAATTGTTTTATTCTTGAATTTCTTTGCGGGTCTGAAATATACAAATAAATGAAGATATTCTTCCTTTTAGTGTTGCTGTTATGGAAATGCATATCTAACTCTAGATAACTTCTGAAATATAGAACATATGCTGTATCTTTGAATGGTAAATGGGTCACTCAGTCTTTGATGAACAAAAATGTTTCATTTCTGTCAATTCCTTTCATAAAGATCCAAGTCTAGTCCAGTTACTAGGGAAACAATAATAATAATAACCTCATTAAACCTAATCCCATGGGGGGATCTTTTATAGGTTCCCCTGAACATTTTTTTATAAGTCTGAAACAAGATAAGCTCGCGCCTTGATTTCTTGCTATTTTTTTTAATTTAAAGTTTAGCGCAACTTTTGAAACAAAATTTGCGACGGCAGTATATGCGGTTCTGACGTTACGCGTACTTGAAAAAAAATTGTCGAGCCAAAAATGGTTCATAAACGTGATTTCATGTACAAATTAAATGTAAATTTAGTAAAATAAATTCATAAATGCAGATCTATTCTTCCATTCTCTGACTAAAATGATTGGAAAAAATCCATTTTTCATGAGACTAATGTCAGAAACAATTTTGTATTAAAACACTATAGAAATAAGATTAAAAATCAATGAAATATATTGAGAAAAGTATTAGAATTCATAGGGTATGAATTTTAATGCAAATTTTCTTGTAAATATATTGAAAACATTATTAAAAGTATTTACACAAAAGATGCTGATGATTTGAGCTTCATTGAATGATTTGTTGGTAATCATTGTTTTTACGCATAATCAGGCAAATGGGTGCATTTTTTAAAACAATTTCCACACATTTTCACAGTTTGTCTTAGGCTATGCACATGCCAATTTTCGGTCAATTAGAAGATGACAAGGGGGGGGGGGCAAATAAGTCAACCCCTCCCATGGACTGAAGTGATATCCCAATGGGATTAGGGTTAAAGATAATATTAGCGGCATATCATAAAGATTCAGTACAAATATATTTCAATGATGCTGAACTATAACTCTAAAAACATGCTAGAATGATAAAAGAAACATTTTCTGAAATACATATGAAAGAAATAACCCGATTTTCGATAATTTCATTTCGACTTTACGAAATCGGAGAGAATAGAAGTATTGCCGTCTTTTTATGTAGCGACGTCGTCACGGGGGAACGAGCTTCGCAAATCAAATTTGAGCCTGTCATTTTTTTTTTGCTGACTTTATTTGAGCGTATCCTCTTTTTTTGCTGACGTTTAATACCTGTGTGATATCTTTATTAATTGTCTGGTAATCACATCTAACAAAACAAATTCAGAAGGAATCTCATCAATGGTTAACGGTTATCTTGCCAGAATTCACAATGATTTCAAAATATAACGATTTAGGCAACAGCTATACCATACCAAACAAATAACATGTCATAATAACTTATTTATTTATATCAAATTTAAACACCCCATTGGTGAAACAAATTTATCACTTTTTACATCATAAAAAACGTAGAGATAGAAAGGTGTGTGTTCCACTTACCAATGCTGATGGTGGTATGGCGTGTCTCGGAGGTCTTCCGAAGATAGAAAATGTTCTTATTGTTCTTGTTCATTGACCAATCGCGTGCAGATTGACCAATCAAATAGGTGGATTTACTAATAGATGCAAATTAATGCGCCGTCTGTACGCAAAGCTTGCCCAAGGCTTGACCGACTTACCAAGAAGTTATACATGCAAACTAGAGGATTCCATGTATTGTGGTTCAACAGGCCGTTTTGATAATAGAATCATCACTTTCGTAATGTATTCAAATTTATTCACTTTTGCCCCAAGATGAAATATGTGTGCACATGTCATAAGATAATTAACATAATAAGAGGTATCGTCAAAAAGCTACTTGCATATATTAACGTTGCTAGGTTCCACAAACATTGTAGCTTGACCAACCTAGCAATAACTATTGTATGTTGTCCACATTCCTTCCATTGGAATAGGATTATTTTACATCAGGTGAACAAATAGTTTGTCATTGGGAGTTTTACAAAGAAGATTGCATCAAATTTGAATGCATTGCGAAAGTGGTTTATTTAGGCAAGTTTCTTTCCAATAAACAATGTTACATAGTATTTCTTATATCGGTTAGTAACAAGACAATTAATGATAGACCGGTTTACTGATAGATTCAAATTTATGCACAAGGCCGACGAACGTAGTTGCGAGGTATTCCTTAAACCTGTTAGTCACAATAGACAACTTTCGTAATTTATTAAGATTTTAGGAACGTTCCTTTGTCAAATGCCCAATGAGAAACTATCTATTCATCTGATATATAATAATTGTAATTTAATAGAGGGAATATTGATAGAATCACGTGGATATTGCTAGGTGGGTCAAGATACTTTATTTTTCAACGTAGCAATTTCAATTTCTGCAATATGGCATTCTGACTGTAGTACTCGCATTATTTATTGACAACTGATTACATAGTTCGTTTGGGGGGCAAGCGTGAATAAATTTGAATACATTATGAAAGTGGTCAATAGACTACTGTAATTTGTAATGTTTTCAAATTTCATGCACACCCCTTTGTCAAACGCACAATGACAAACTATTTGTTTACCTGATTATATAAAATAATCATATTTCAGTAGAAGGAATGTGAACAGCATGCAGTGGATGCTGCTAGGTTGGTCAAGCCACAATATTTGTCCAACCTAGCAACGTTAATACATGCAAGCGACATTATGAGTATTGAATTCTCATTATTTTCTGACGGGTGAATACATAGTTCGTCTTGGGGCAAGCGTAAATAGATTTGAATACATTATGAAAGTGGTCTATTGGACTACGAGACTTAGAATCCAGTTTGCATACATTAGTTTTTGCTATATATTGTACCAGCGTTGGGCAAGCTTTGGGGTTGTCAAGAAGAACCTTTGTGTACGGAGTATGCATAAAATTAACATATATTAGTAAACACGACTATTTGGAATTCAGATTGCATACATTATGTGTTCCTATGTCGGGCAAGCCTCAGGCAACCTTTTGAGTTTGATCAGTAGGCGGGTTTACTAATGATGCAAATTGTATGCATACCTCTAACACAAAAGTTGCTCTTGACAATCTTAAAACGTGCCCGAGGCTTGCCCGACATAACATCAAATGAATGAATAGCAACAGTGAATGAGAATGATTAAATGCGTATCATTTTCTATATAATGTTACCCAAAGGGTTACGTTACACAAAACCATTAATAGAACATTTTGCAATAACAGGATATTAAAAGGCGTATACCAATACGATGCCCTTTGAAATGCAGTCATTTATAGGTTTCACTTCGTGAAAACACGGAAGAAACAGCACTTTCAAAAGTGACAGTGACAGCACCCGGTACAATATCTGGCGTGATTTTAAATTCATATATTCTATTCTCTAGTAAGAAAAAAAGTCGAGCTGAAAAAAAAACTTAAACATGAGATGCGAAAAAATAAATCCCACCGCAAAATGTACTGTAATAATTGATTTGCACAATTTTCTCAAAGTATTGGGAGAAAGTATGACGGTAGCTGAGAAAAATAATTTTCCCTGTCTTCTCCCATTTGTATTCGGTTTTGTCTTCAATGTGGTGATTGATAATTTGTATGTCTGCAGAACATTATATTTATCACAAACTAATTGTTTACAAGAGCTCGTGCAATTCTTACTTTGACAGTGTTTGTAATTAAACCTGGATTGAACTATTGCATTGGGCTGCCTAGTCTTGTAGTAACATTGGAGTATCTTGGACTACACCTTTTTAATCCTGCTCTTTATTCTGCCTCCTTTTTTATTTCTAATTTTGTAATTGATTTGTGATTCTTGTATTTTAATCTGGGGGTAAAAGAGCGTTCGATCTACATATCTGGACCACATCATTTGGGAACAACCTTCCCCGATTTATTGGGGGAGCAGAGACCCAAGAAACATTCGAGTCCTCCCTTACTAAGGCCCGGTCACATATGACGCTGGAAGCAACACGATTCAACACGACTCTTTGTTAATATACAGTTAACTGCCTCAGAACAAAGAGCCGTGTTGAATCGCGTTGCTTCCGGGGCCATATGTGACCGGGGCTCAACATCTATCTGTTCACTAATCCACTGCCGCAAGAATAACGCTATGGTACCACTGCTGGGAGCAGTAGTTTGTCGTTGTGTTTGCTGTAAAACAATGTGATGGAGGAGGAGGAAAATTAAAGAAAAGAAGAATAATCATGAAAGGAGAAAGTAAAAAGGAAAAATGAAGATGAATTGATAGAAAAAGATGGGTACAAAGAAGACGAAGTAGAAGACGACGAAAAAGAATAGAATGATAATGATGATGATGATGATGATGACGTGTCTTTTTAAAATAATGAGGGTTGGTTCGTAGATGTTGTCAAAATGAATGGCCGTAACATGTTTTGGGATTATGTTAGTAAATTAAAAGTGATCAAAGAAAATTTATATAACATCATGTCAAAATACTAACAAAAGATATTGCAAAAAAATGTTGACGAAAATTCGGTTCACAAAAAAGTAAGCTGTAGCCGAAATTTGAACTCGTATCGCAAGATTCAAAGTCCGGAGTGATAACTAATACATACAATGAGACATCGTGTGTTGAATCGAATGATTTGGATATAGGGTCGTAGATTATTCCCTTATTCCCCAACTGGAAGACCGCATGATATGTCTATAATACCTACTGCAGGAAAACGAAATTAATATTCAAATTCCAAAATAGTCAAATAGATTACTTCACACTTTGTATCAGTGCCAAGAAAATATATTGCAAATAAAAAATATTACTTGATAAAAGTTTTGACCGACAATTTCTTTTTTAAACTGAGAAAAAAATAAAAAAATTGCTGCCAATTGGAACTCCAAACCGCAGGATTATGAGCAAATTTGTGCTAACTGTAAGACAGCGCGACCTCACGTGTCTTGGTTCGTAGATGTCCTCAAAAAGTTAAAGGGAAACTAACCTTAGATGATAATATACACCTATAAGAAAGGTGTCATATATCTCTTCTAATTGGACTGGATCAAAATCTGCAATGTATTCAGAAAATTTTAGAACAGGTTTTCGTCTGCTATCACATTACAAGGGGGCTGCCATTTTGTTCAGAACAGATATTTCGATATGATCCATTGATAGATCATCCTCAATGACAAGGGAAATATTCATGAAACGTTAAAATAGTTCAATCTTTGGCGAATAAAATATGTTATGTTGGAAAAATGCGTGAAAGCTGTCCAATATTTTAGTAAAACTTATAATACACAATTAAGTTTTCAAACCATCTGTTTATACTAAAGAAATTTGCTTTTAGTGGGCTTGCCTGGCATAAAAGAATTTCCTTTATTCAGCAAGCCTACAATGTATTGTATTCTATTGTTTGAATACAGGTGAAAACGTAGTGTTTTGCAAAAAACCTTATATAAACATGAATCTATGACTTTAAAAGGCCAAACTGTACTACAGATTCTTCTTTTTGTTCTGGTCTTCATCTGATTGTATAACGCTATAGAAAGTCACATATAATGATTGAAATAGCCAACCGATACTACAGATTCTTTTCTTTCATTTGCTTTGTAATGAAGAAGCTTCATGTCGTAGTCCACGTCATACGTCATTAGTCCATGTTTTACGTCATGTATGCCAAAAAAAAAAGTTTCAATGCGCAAAATGACTAGTGTTAAATAATAAAATACATGTACACATACGTATCACATTTTTTTCTCAAATATTGAATTATGTTCTTACCGATCGAGAAAGCTTTGATTTAGGAACAAAAATACTTTCTCGTAGAAACTTGGCTCAGATAATGGTGATTTAACTCTAAATCTTATACTTTTATAGTAAATCGCATATTTGAATCATATAGATACGTATTTTTCTTTTTAAAATAAGCCAATTTATCATTTAAGTGTGGTGTCCCTATAATGACCGTAACATGTTTTAGGGATATTATTGTCTTTATATATATGGAGGGGAATTTCATCCGGACATTGATATGTTGTCAGTAAAAAGATGACCAATGTGAAAATTTGAAAACAATCACATACTATTAAAAAGTTGTGAATTCCACATTTTTGTTTCCCGCATTAAAGGGCATCGTTGAATTGGCAACTTTGGCATAATCTGCAATGTCATACGTAGAGAACTCCTCATCCACTTATTAAAAATGGAGCAGTGCCATAATTCAGTTAAGAAATCACTACTATTCTTTTTGGAATGGCGCCCCCCCCCCCCCCCCCCCCCCC
>BQKZ01007187.1:0-16090 GCA_036244855.1 Temnopleurus reevesii | reverse complement strand
TGGTGGTGGTGGTGGTGGTGGTTGTGGTGGTGGTGGTGGTGGTGGTGGTGATGGTGATGGTGATGGTGAGGAGGATGAGGAGGGTGTTGTTGTGGATCATTATACTATGTTGATAACGTTGTTGATGATCATTATTAAAGTTATGAAATGATGGTGATGATGAGGATGTTTCATTTGTCTTCATGCACAGGAAGGTGTTGGGAATGTTGCAATCAACGACTCGTTCTATGTAGAAGCGTGCATCTACAAGCTTCTCAAACGATTCATCAGTCATCAGCCTTACTATGTACAGGTCATGGAGCTGTTTCATGAGGTTAGTCAACAGTTAGTCACTAGTTAGTCATTTATTAGTAAATACAAAATACTTAAAATTTTAAAGCAGTTTGTCCTGCATTCCTGTTTATCTTAGGCTGTGTACAATAATAATGATGATAATACATGTGATTTACCTGCCGAATCCACTAAGATTTAGTGCTCAATGCAAAACAAAAAGATTATGCACTGTCATTGCCATGCAAGAATAAAGTTATAGACCATGGCTCTGAACTATAACATGTTTGCGCAAATGTTTATGCCACAAAAGAAATGGGCAAGTGTGCATGGTTATTTTTATTGTGACATGGAAAATTTATGCTTGTAATGTAATGCAGATTGCGATGCTTGTCCTACAATGTTGTAAAACCTGGAGCAAATTTTGCTGCATGTTCGAACCCTCTAATAGCCAATAATTTAGCATACATACATTCTAGCAAATTTATTGAATTTCAGACCTTTGCACACATTAGCAAGTTGTTAGTTTTACTTTGTTGGAGATTATCCTACACGAGTCTGGGCATTCTAATTACCTGATATTTCTGCAAATTCATTGTCGTGAAATTCCTGAAAATAAAACACCTTCAAAAATGTTGTATGAACTTGAAATTGTGTAGGTATTTTCACTTCTTATTTTGTCCTCGATGACTAAGACCTTCACCTTGGACAGTTTATCCAGTAAAGTGCATGATAGACCATGCACTACTTAATAATATTCATTTGGTTGTCCAAGTTCTATCAGATTTGAAAGCTTTTAATTAATATTTTCTACCTAATGTACGTGCATTATCTTAGTAAAAATGTATCTACATACCCTAACATCACAGCACAGTAGAGTATACATGTATAATCCAATAAGGGACTGCACTATATAAATGATCTAATTGGTATTATTTTTAATTACATGTTCTTAATATGTTTATACAGACAACATACCAGACGATCGTTGGGCAATCGTTAGATTTACTCACATCACCGGACAACGATAGAGATCTCAACAGATTCACATTGCAAAGGTAAGAATGCTTGTTATTGACAGTGTCAGGAATGGATTTATTTTAGAGCCATATTAATCAAATATACCATGCACTGAGACGTTCTAGTTGAAATTATGGATTGTGAGGTGACTGGCATAGCACAATTTTCTGAGGGGCATAGCCCCGAGGAAAATAGTCACTATGCCGGTCACCGAAGAATCCATAATTTCATATAGTACTTCGAAAAATGTGCATGGTATATTTGATTTATATCCTACACAAGTAAAACCAAAATAGTAATCAAATTTATATCCTACTTGTAATCTGCCGATGAAATGAATTCATCCAAATCATCATCATCTACAAGATTAAATCTCGGTTTATCGTTGTTGATTTCTCCACTGCGGGCCGCCATTGTTGTTTGTATTTTGACGACTTTTGATCTTGATATCGCGGTATCGATAGCTGAATACCAAGTTATCGAAAAGATGACGTCAGAATATTTTTCATAACGAAAACTATTCCGAGATTGACGTCACGCCATTTCCAATTTATCTCATGGTGAAGATATTTTTAATCACATGACAGCTCATTGACCAATGACAATGGATACAATCTTATGAGTAGGATATAACAGTCACTATTCCTTTCCTAAACTGGCAACACTCAAATTTATTTTATTATTTTCTATTTAATTTGCAATGTATGATTATTATGTATTGCTTATATTGTTATTTTTATGTTCATTAATATTTTCTTATCAATATAATTCTTGTGGAGGGGAAAATTAAGTGAAAGAAATGTAAGTTGTTACAGGCAAATTATACAAAATAATATCTGACCAAAATATGACGGGAAAAAATGATAAATATTACAATTATAGTGGTAGTTTTTGTTCCTTATTTTTTCAAAAAATCCTCCAAGTCAAGAATGGAGGCAAGAAAAAAAATAATGGTCTTTCTACCTCTATACCTCTTCACAGTTTACATGTGACAACTGTTTGAACATCATTCACTTGTTTGCTTTATAAAGATTTCGGAAGGGTTTAGTGTTCATAGCAATATTGTATATACAGTCAAACCTGTCTATAGAGGCCACCCCAAGGGGAACAGAAAAAGTGGCCACTGTAGACAGGTGGCCACTAAAGACAGGTTCTATAACATGTATTTCCACCTGGAGGGAAACAATTTGCATGGCCACTATAGACAGGTGGTCACTATCTACAGTGGCCACTATAGACAGGTGGTCACTATATACAGTGGCCACTATAGACAGGTTTGATTGTATATATGCACAATCCACATAATAATAGAAATGTTTGTGTATTATTTTTGATCTTATGGAGCATGCATTTCATTTTCTGCCATTATTGAAATAAAAGATGATCACAGAAAGTTTGTAAATATTTTTTCACTACAGATACGCTGCCATCGTGAAATGGAAGACCGCTTTCTACTCCTTTTATCTACCTGTAGCTCTCGCAATGCATATGGTAAGTGTAATATTTTATCAGTTAATATTTTCACAGGGCCCTCATTGATTTCGATACCATTAATTTTCTGCAATTTACTATAGATGTGCTATACCTGTGTATAGATTCGCTTAAAACTGGAAAATCACACTCCCTAATATGCCAACCGGTCTGAGTTCACAAAAATGTGTATGCTATAATATTCATTGTGCAGAAGTTTTACTACCCAGTGACTCTAATATCCGTGGAGGCGCCGTGGTGTAGTGGTCATGACTCTTGCCTTTCAACCAAAGGGGCGTATGCTCGAGTCCCACCCATGGCGTTAATTTCCTTCAGCAAGAAATTCATCCTCATTGTGCTGCACTCAACCCTGGTAGGAATATATATTCCTTGAAATGCCAAGTAGGCTGCATGGTGGCTGTCGAGCTAAAGCCAGGGTAATAATGCTGCAATTGTAGAGCGCTTAGAGAATTCTTCATAAAGAGTTGATAAGCGCTATATAAAAGCCGTTGATTATTATTATTATTATTGCTGATGGATTGACAACTTTGGCAGAATCTATGAATCACCAGTTTGACAATATCTCTTTTAAATGTATATTTTTATAAGATTTTTAGAAAATTAAATAATGTAAAAAGATTGTTGTTCATAACATTTTTCAACCATGTCTCCCATTGTATCTATTGCAAATTTGTATTGTAAATCTTATCAAGCCATCTGATTTATTTATATTCTGGACAAGTCTAATTTTAATTAGTTAAACGTTCCCAGATTTAGCAACGCATACAAGCCAAGGGGGCATAATCTAGATTGCAGATAAGGGAGGCAATAATTGTTTGATCAATATAATTATGTTTTTATTTATAACCTGGAAAATTCTAATTTTAATTCAACGTTCCCAGATTTAGCAACGCATGCAAGCCAAGGTGCATAATCTAGATTGCATATGATAAGGAAAACAATAATTATTTGCTCAACATTTTTTTTTATTCATAACATGGAAAAGTCTAATTTAGTTCAACGTTCCCAGATTTAGCAACGCATGCAAGCCAAGGTGCATAATCTAGATTGCAGATGATAAGGGGAGGCGATAATTGTTTGCTCAATATTTCTTTTTTAATTTTTAACCTGGAAAAGTCTAATTTTAATTCAATGTTCCCTGTTTTAGCAATGCATACACATGGCTATTAGTGTGCATAATCTAGATATAGGATGATAGGGGAGATAAAAGTATTTGCTAAATTTATATAAAATTTATATCCTGGCAAACTTTATTTCCATTCAATGTTTTCAGGCTTAACAAACATACAGGTATTTCCATGGGGTTGGATCCACTTTTCATGCAAAGTCCATGTAACGTAGTGATCCACTTTGTCACTTCACCATGAAGATCAATTCAGATCTTCTTAAGCTTCGATCTATTGATGAAAATTGCTTTTTTTCTCAGTTATACACATTTGGATTTGAAATCTTTTCTGGATTTGAAGGTACAGGTNCATGTCTCCCATTGTATCTATTGCAAATTTGTATTGTAAATCTTATCAAGCCATCTGATTTATTTTTATTCTGGACAAGTCTAATTTTAATTAGTTCAACGTTCCCAGATTTAGCAAAGCATACAAGCCAAGGGGGCATAATCTAGAATGCATATGATAAGGGAGGCGATAATTGTTTGCTCAATATTTCTTTTTTAATTTTTTCAAAAGTCAGTAGTTTTCAAAGTATTCATTGAAACAATACTTGCTGATGGGTTGACAACTTGGCAGAATCTATGAATCGCGAGTTGACGATATCCCCTTAATGTTTTTAGAGATTCTAGAAAAGGAATTAATGTAATCAAAGATTTCTGTTCATAACATTGTTCAACCATGTCTCCCATTTGTATTGTAAATCTTATCAAGCCAAGGGGGCATAATCTAGATTGCATATGATAAGGGAGGCGATAATTGTTTGCTCAATATTTCTTTTTTTAATTTTTAACCTGGACAAGTCTAATTTTAATTCAACGTACCCAGATTTAGCAACGCATACACATGGCTAAGTGTGCATAATCTAGAGATAGGATGATAATGGAGATAAAGGTAGTTACTAAATTTATATATTTTGAAAATTTATATCCTGGCAAACTTTACTTCAATTCAATGTTTTCAGGCTTATCATTGTATACAAATGGTCTAGGGGCATAATCTAGATTGAATGATTATAGGGGAGATAATGATATTTGCACGAAATCTTGGAGAAGTCTAATTTTATTCAATATTCCCTGATTTAGCAATGCAGACGAATTGCTAAGTGTGCATAATCAAGATGGATGATTGATAAGAGATAAAGGTATTTGCTCGATACCAAAATTAACATTTTGCCTGTTGACATTGTCCCATATTTACAAGGACAATGACTTCAAAAGGATACATTGTGATCTTCTCAGTATCAGTGATTATATCTCAGAACTTCTCTGATTTGTGGTCCCAAAATATTCTTTCTATGCTGAGTTACATGTGCCTCCTTCTTTTTTTGTTGTTATTGCATGATGAAAGATATAGACGATATTAAATTAAAGGACAAAGAACCTGGGAGGTGTTTCACCAAGATAAAAAAGACTTTTCGCACGACTTAACGTTCGACTGGTATCCCTTCTTGCGCGTAATGGTTCACCCTATTACGCGCATTCAGCACAAGAACTGATACCAATCGAACGTAAAGTCGTTCTTAAAGTCTTTCTTATCTTGGTGAAATACCGCCCTGGACAAATAAACAACTCCCCATTCAATCTTTTACATTGGTTTGAGCATACAAAAAGAAGGACATTCAGGAAAGATGTTTGAGACCTTCTTTGGCCTACAACTTCAAAGATGCAACAAGATACAAGATCAATATTAATCATAAGTATATTGATTTTCAACTAATTATATTTCTTTAATACAGGCCCTATCCCTACATTTCTTTGTATAATAACTAGGAAGAATGAATCTCTTTCAATCATTGTAAGAGCTTGACTTGTAATGGGAATTTGTTTATTTTGTCTAATTTCTTTCTCCTTTATAGATCTTAAATCGATGTAACAATTACTTTAATTCTGTTTTAGGTTGGTATATCTGATGTGAAGTCCCACGCCAATGCGAAAACTATTCTACTTCAGATGGGGCATTTTTTTCAAGTTCAGGTAAGCAAAACAGTTGTGCCTCTTGCATAAATATACTGTACATTAAAGGGGAACTTTTATGACACTGTATCTTGAATTGTCTGATTTATCTTTTCAATATGCATCCATATCCACAACCTTTTTCATCTCTTTTTATTTCATAGAGGTGAAAAATAAACTAAAGAAATGTCACTTTTGTTTGGAATGTCCCTCAAAAAATGGAACCAATTATTATGACGTCATAATTGCGAGAACCTGTGTTTGTCACTCTATGCATTTATGATATTGTTTGGGGCCAATAATACCCATGAATTGAAATTTCTTTTTGGTATACGGAATATGTCAGATTCTTCTGGAGTTGAATAAGACAGTTATTCAAGTTAATCACCATAATTTTGTGTTATCGAACAACCAACTATTCAAGGAGAACAATAGCAGTTTAAAAATCACTATTAATTAACCCTCACATACACACTCACTCTCTCTCTCTCTCTAGGATGACTATCTAGATTGCTATGGTGAGCCGGAGGTCATAGGAAAGATGGGCACCGACATTGAGGAAAACAATATCTATTAACCATCATGATATTGTCTCACCATAGAATAGTTTTACAATGTCGGTGAGACATAATTCTGTCTGCCATGCGTACACTTGTACTATGCAGAGCTTTCAGTGTACCCGCTCTTCAGTATGTTTTACTCCAACCTCCCCCATTCATGATCTCCAAATTACCATAATAAACCCTCAAACGCTAAACCCCTTTCCCTCTTTCTCTGTTTCTTTCTCTAGGATGATTATCTAGATTGCTATGGTGAGCCCGAGGTCATAGGAAAGATTGGAACGGACATCGAGGAAAATAAATGCGGCTGGTTGGTGGTTCAGGCGCTGCAGCGGGTCACACCAGAGCAGAGACAAATACTTGAGGTAAGCCATTCAGGACGTGAATTATTATACAGCAAACTCGATCACTCTTAAATAGCTTCCTCAAACAGGCAACAATAGAATTTTCACTTTTCTTTTTACATTACTTCAATTAATTTTGGTACTGTTTTACCAAAGTGAATCGGCCAAGAATAAAACAGTGTTTAGTTGCCTTCCATCAAGCGATGCCCTGAAAATTGCCTAACATGAACCTTTTCTTGTGCTTTTCACTAGAATTGAAACATCACTGTAAAATGACAGATAAATGAATCCTGACAAGTAATTTTCAGATGTTCATGGGCTTTTTAATCCATTCTCAGTCTTATTTTCCTCATGAATTTCATAAGTGTGATGCCTTGTCTCGGACTCTGACAGAACATTCAGAATAAAGTATAAGATCCTCCAGTTATTGTAGGGTTAATACTGTGTGCACATTTTGTTGAGAAATACAATCCATTTTTTAATGTTGAACAGAAAGCAATACTATTTTACTCATAGTATTAATCATGGCATTAAACAAACCCCTTGTTGAACCCAAAGCACTTCCCCTCTATTCTGCAGGCACACCTTACCGACTTTGCCAATGACTAATATTGTTTATTACCATATTTTTTACAATAAATGCATGAAATATTTCTTTTCTCCACAGGAAAACTATGGCTTAGATGATGCGGAGAAGGTCGCGAAGGTTAAAGAACTTTATGCGATCCTTGACATGGAAGGTATATACAGAGCATACGAGGAGTCTAGTTATAATGAACTCATGGATTTAATTAATAGTCACAGCGAAACGTTACCTAAGGAAATCTTTGTTGCTTTTGCCAAGAGGATTTATAAACGGAACAAGTAGATGGGAAATTTTTAGGGACATTTGGGATGGGGCTTCGACTTTTGTGCTAGGGCTGTATTCAATAAACTACAGGAAATATTTGTTGCATTTGCCAAGAGGATTTATAAAAGAAACAAATAGATTGGAAATTTTTGGGAACATCTGGGATGGGGCTTCGAGTTTGGTGCCTGGGCTGTATTCAAGATTGTATGGCAGAGGTGTCAACCTTTCCGGAATATGAGGTACAAATTAAAATGGCTGGCACCTCTATATTAGGGAAAACAAATGTTTGAATGCCGTAGACCTATAGACCCTCAAGGGTGCTACAGCACTTGCCTGGACATCAATTTTTGTTGCCCTAAAATATAAAAGCAAACAAAAACAGCTTCACACAAATGTATAACATTGACTTTAGGTGAGTTGTCAGTGGAATTAGTCAAATGATAGATCTTGCATCTGGATTCTCACAAAGAATTCACTGACAGTTAACGATTTATACTCTTTGACCTTAAAAACCATTACTTGCCTACTTGGGCAAGTGATAATCACATTTATTTGCCCGATGGCTCAATTTTGTTGCCCTGGACATTCGGGCATGTGGGTTTGTAGGGCCCTGTCCTCTCATAATGGCCCGACCTAAAATGTTTCTTTTTTAAACTTTTCACTTGAATTGAAAAACGTGTGAATTGTGTCCAAAAGGACGATTGTCAAAAAAACGCTTTTCAGATTTTATTTCACATGTGTATTTCACGGTGATTTTTAATAGTTACGACTTAGGTGAAAAGTGAAAATGGAGAGTTCAGGTCTAGCCATTTTCAGAGGTTCAGTCAGTGAAGAGCAACCAAATCTTTTTTTTCTGGGGGAGGTCTTATTTTCATTCTTGGTCACGAAGTATTCAAAGGGCTAAATTCAAATTGAAAACTTATGAAGAAATTTGAATCAACTTTTCAGCCATTTTTCTACCCTTATGCACAAACTACAGTACGGTTATGTCTGTTAGAGATCAAATTTCTAAAAAGCATGTTCATGTAGCGACGATTAGTAGGCATTTTATCACATGACTCAGCAAGCCAATTGTTCAAATTAATGATGAATGTCTTTGAAGCTGTAAGAGAGAGCTATTTTTGCATGTTAATTTGTGTGTGGAAATGTATTTATACCTGTGAAGTGTAAACGTATTACAGATAAGTATTGTTTATAGTATGATCAATGTTAAATTTTTTTATGTATATTGGTACGACAGTTTTCGGACACAAAATACGATACAGTCACAATTATGTTTAACTTAACTTTAAAATAAAGATGTAAGCAAATGGTAAACAGTGCTCTCATATGACAAGTCAGAAATCAAGATTTGACAGCCAATAATTATGTGAAAAACCATGTAATCATGTTGATAGGCGTGGGGGGAAGGAGGGAGGGGCGTTCAATGAAACTAGTCGAATGGGTCACGGGGTGCCAAATTCCAGGCAAAAAGGTGGTAAAATTGCTGAAGGTGATGACAATTTTTTTTGTTTGACAGCCCCCAAGGAAGGCAAAATTTGCAGAGGGTGCCATCAAATTGCTGCTGATGACATTCTTTTTTTCAAATTGGTCGAGCCTTGTGGTCTTGGTGCGTCTATGGAAATGTTAACGACACATTTTGCTTTACTCAAAATTAATTTTCTGATCAAGTTCTGTGATTTTGTACAGTGGGAACTCGGTATAAAGAGTTCTGATATATAACAAAATATCTAATATAAAGAATCTGGTCCCAGCTCTTAATAACTTCTTGTTTTTTAACTCTGCTATAAAGAGATTACTGCTCTGACAAGGTATTTTTATGATCCCAAGCACCTTGTTATACCGAGTTTCCACTGTATAGCAATAATATTATGCAATTCAATATGTTTATTTGAATAGAATTTTCAGCTCCAGTGTGTCTGTAAAAACCAACTGGATAAATATGATAATAATTGAAGAAAGTTAATCAGTTGTCTCACGATGTGCAAACGTAGAACGTTAGTATAGTGACGTTTCGGCTGCTATATACTGCTAGCCTTTATCAAACTATATGAAGACAGGCTACGCTGCGCGCGCCTTATATTGCCTCGGGAGCGGCCCGGGGCGATCGGGTGTGTGTTCCTAGTGCTGTGATTGGTTGTTGCCATTGACCAATCAGCGGTCGCGCTATTGTTCCCCGCCGAGTCGGTCGGCGAGGGCGCGCTGAGTGTAGCGATCGGGCGGGCGTATATAAGGCGCGCGCAGCGTAGCCTGTCTTCATATAGTTTGATAAAGGCTAGCAGTATATAGCAGCCGAAACGTCACTATACTAATGTTCTACGTTTGCACATCGTGAGACAACTGATTAACTTTCTTCAATTATTCTTCACCACGATGAACCTCTTTCGAACCATAAATATGATAATGTAAATGAGAACACAACATATATCTCTGTTCAATCTACAGGGTATGATCAATGTTCAATTATGATAAATCCACTTTAAAATTAAATGAACTTTTATAATGATATGTACAAGTTCTATATTTTAGTCCTCTGTTTCTAATCTGTCTAAATGTTAAAGTTATCAATCAATGGTGATCTTTCCATTTAAATTATGGCTCTTATAATGCAGTCCAAACTTTTCATAAAGAGCACTGAAATAACGAGATCTTGTTATAACAAGGTGGTATTCCTTGTCCCATCTCTTTGTATTTTATTGTATTTTGGCCCTGATATAACAAGGTTTCGATATAAAGAGATAATTTCTTGTTATAATGAAGTTTGACTGTATTTATATTAAGAAGGTGGTGACTTACACTACATGTGAACTGTAGAGGGCCAAAAATAAAGCAGAGCGATCATGCTTGTAATTCGGGGGATCGACTATAGTTGTAAGCTTTTCGCCGCTAGAGAGCGTGGATCAAATGCTTAATTTTGATTGGTCCACCCCTGATCTGACCTGGCGGGTATCGATTTCCGGTTGTGACGGGTACTTCCGGTATAAATTACATGCGCCACGTTCACTGTTTGATGCATCCGAATTCTGTGGTTTGATGTAATCACCAAAGCAAAGGAATATTACAGATGATAATGAAATTTGTTTTCAGATTGAAGTTGTCCGTGTATTGTATAACTGCGAAAGGAATGAACGTGGCGCATGTAATTTATACCGGAAGTACCCGTCACAACCGGAAATCGATACCCGCCAGGTCAGGTCAGGGGTGGACCAATCAAAATTAAGCATTTGATCCACGCTCTCTAGCGGCGAAAAGCTTACAACTATAGTCGATCCCCCGAATTGATTTCAAATTTCCCATAAACCCTTTTGCAGGTGCTGCAACAAAGTTGCGATCAATTTAAACTTGCAATTGATCGTAAAGCACCAATCAAAACGATTGTGTCATCAAATCTTGTCAAACGTGCAGACAATGCATGAATGAAAATGGATGTTCAAATATGAAGTTGATTTTTGATCAAAGGCAACTTTGTAGCAGCACCCCCTTAGACTATTAAATAACATAAAATTAAAGCGATAGACCAGTTTTGGGAGGAGGGCGCTTCAGATATTTAACTACATTTGTGTATAGTTTGCGAGCTGCAGTAAAATTATTATCATAATGCACTTTTTCAATAGTAAATTAGAGCAGGTTCATAGTTTGTTTGAATGAAATCGACCTAGAAATTGCTTAATTATCCTAAAATAAAAAATCATGTTGCGGTCGTTTTCACTTACACAACATGCTTCACGTACAAATTGAACGCGAACTCACACACCGCAGACAATACCACCGATCGCAACGCCAATTTCAGGCCGACGCTCCCCCATGCACATGCACCAAGCACAATGTAGGAATAATGGCTGATTGACGTGTTCGACGTAAAATACATAGAATACGAGCAAAAATGTACTCCCAATATCCTACACAGATATATTTAGGCGTGTAAAGCAACTTGTGAATACATCAGCTCGTTTAACATCACTTTCTGCATCCCGGTCATTACGAATCTATACCTTTAAAGATAACAAAATTAGGCTTTTATTCTTGAAACAGAATAATTTGTTTATTTGCACACAAAACATTCATTATAAACTGGTCATTCATCTGGTCATTCATTTTCATTAGCTAGAGCAGAGAGCAAAAAAATATGACGTGAAGGCACTTTTATTGGAAGGCAATTTTTAGAAGCTTTTCACAAGTCACAACTGTTATAGGTCATGACAATATTGTGATAACTATTGACTAATCAAATATTCTGACGAAAAAAGAGACACTTTCAATGAAAGGTCATTTTTTGAGAAGTTGTAAAACCAGGTACAACAACATCAGGGCCCCCGTAACATAAATATATCCACTAAATCGTACGATTTATATCAATCCGTAGTCTATAAGAAATCATATACAGTCAGACCTCGTTATAAAGAGCACGGATATAACGAGCCCTCATTATAACAAGGTAATTTCCATATATTAAGAGGTAATTTCTCTGGTCCCAACGATCTCGTTATAACGAGGTTTGACTGTACTAAAGACTTGCAATAATTGATCTTGCAATCCCTATTACGTTACAGGCTCCTGTCATGAAAGTTTTGTGAGAACAAAAAGCAAAGGTTATAACAATATTAACAATATTCATTGAAAGGCAATTTTGAGAAGCTGTAAAAAACAACAGTGTTTTCCCTGAGTACTTGTATTCCCCATAAATTAATATTGTTGAAAGCTTGTGTACTGTGACAAGGATCTGAAGAAAAAAAATTCCTATAGTCACGCAAACACTGTGAGAAGGGACAAAGCATTGGGACAAAGTAAACAATCTCTTTTCAACATTCAAATGTTTAGCTAGAGGCATACAAAAGAGATTTTTGCGCCTTGTATTCTAAGGAAATGTGTCAAATAGGTGTTGCACCTGTTCACTCGATAAACAGGGAAGCTAAGTACCTCTGGTCCAGTTTGAACCATTAGCGAATAGCTATTTTCATGGGGTTTTTTTTTACAGTGTTTGTTCACATTATTATGAATGGGCATCATACAGAATGAACATTTTCACAAGGGCTAGACAGTGAAATTCGTGAAAATGAAACCATTGAGAATTTCAGCTGATACAATACTTTTTTTAGTTTCCTTGTCCCTTCTGGTCACAGTGAAACTGGCAACAGCTTCTTTTTTCAAGAGCATCACAATCCTACTTTTCCAACAAAATACTGTGGACATGAACAAAATTACAAAATGGTTTTATGTCTAAATTGGTAAAAATTGGCAAAAGCAGGGAGAGGGGACGCATCTGTCACAGCCCTTTCCCTAAAGTACTGTTTGCAGCAACTTTGATAATATCTACACAATATCTACTGAGACATGTCAACCAAAAATCATACTCCATATCTTTTAATCCTCTTAACAGAACACTATCATGAAAATACAATATGCACATACAGTGTACATGTAAAGTCAAACCTTTTTATAATGGCCACCAAGGGAAGCAGAAAAAGTGACCAATGTAGAGAGGTGGCCTTTATAGACAGGTTCTCTAACAAATGTTTACATATGGAGGGAACCAATTAGGGTGGTCACTATAAACAGGTGGCCGCCAGAAGAGTAATGACTGTATATACTATTTCTGTACTTTTATGTGTTTTGTTATCCGAATGAATAGACATATTAATTAAAAGAAGATTTTCAGTCAACAGTTGCACATTGGTATCTTGCTCTTCTAAATAAAAAAGGACTAACATCTATTGGGTTTGGTACCCCTCTCTCCATTATTTGAGACAAACAATATGATTTTTGATTGGCACCCCCAAACTACAACACTTAACAAAACATTCTACACAGACTGAATATCAACATTTTCAAAGAAAATATTCTAATATAATACATCATAAACATAATATATTCTTAATATATGCTTTGTTTATCTATCTATCTACAAGTAATAGAAATGTTTTTGATAGCTTTTCCAAATAAATTCCTGTTGTAGAGGAAACATGATTTTCTTTCATCAAATTTCTTACAAAATCTAAAAGAGGGAGGGGGCCTCCAAGATGCCCCCCCCAAAGAACTTGCAAATCGCCCTAGCTTGGTGACTCGGAGGGTGAGAAAGGACACTGCACAGCACAGTGAGCCGAAGGGACAAATGTTCGGGACAAAGAAAACAACTTTAATTCAGGCTTTCACAATAAGTAGGATGATGCAAACAAAAGACATTTCCTTTTACTTGGCAGAGAAATATTGAACAGGTGCCGCATATACTCTATGAGTAATCTTGGGATGCTAATTTTGTTTTGTTTTGTTGAACTATTGTGAATGCTTGAATGAAGTTGATTACTTTGTCTGATTCATTAGTCCCTTCTGCTCACAGTGTAGTAGGCATATTCAGAAGAACATACATGTTTGTAATGTAAGCTCCCTTTACTGTTTTGAAAAATTAAATTACTGAACACAATGTACAGTACCCACATATAAACATGCATGGCAAGAACAACAAAAGTACAATGTTTGAAAATGTCCCTGCATTTTATGAATGAACACAATAGGAAGAAATTGGCCACTATAATCAACATGGCCATATTGCTCAACTTAGTGCACAAAACGTCTAATACTGTTTTGGAAGCAAAAATGAAGATCTTTGTGGATACTGCACAACTTAGACAAATCTCTAAAATACTACATGGATGAGATGAGAAGTACATGTAACAAGAATTTTAATTTAAGCCCACAGCATACGTAACAACCCGCTTACAATCAAATTTTAGAACAAAGGGTAAAAGCCCCTCAGAAGCATTCAAACACGTGGAAAATCTTTGATCGAAGTTCTGCATACTCTGTCTAATAATAAAATCAAGCAAATAGCTTTCGTTTGGAAGGAACTCCAAATTGGCTCTGAATCACAAAAAAGCCAGCTAGAGCAGTCAGACAAGCCTTATGGTTGTTACGATTTGAAATTAATTGCCACTTATTTTGAAATCATGCGCTTTCAGAACATGAATTAGGTAGATTATAATAGGTCTGTCAAAATGCCAATATTCAAATACTGCTTCTACGATTAATTTCCCAAATCAAATCATTAGCCAGTCACAACGTCAGCGGTGGGCTTAAAATAACAGTTGCTCTCATTCCGTTCTGCCCAGTTAGACAAGTATAGCCTAAAAAAGCTAAAATACAAGAAACAATCCAATCCCTGCACGTTTCCTCAATTTAATTCAATAAAGGCAGTATGAAAAATCAAAGAACAAAATAACCTGGGCTGTGTAGATACCAAGACTTTGAGAACAACTTTAAAAACGACTGGTATCATTTCTTGTGCTACATGATTTATAACCTTACATCCGATAACAGTGATTCGCAAAGTCTTTCATATCTTCCTCAGGAGACACTGCACCAGATTGTATTATTCTATCTTCTATAATCAACTTCATAATATCTACAGCAAAGTTTTGGAGATAGAGCTGTTTTTGTCAAATTTATTTTTATAGTACTACTGTCTATCTTAATCATCTACTTACAGTGTATCGTTACAAACAGTTTCAATATCAGTTGCAAATTGATACGTGCATTTTCGCAGTAGTAGTAGCGTCAAATATAAGTCAAAAACATCAGAGAGAATAAAGCCAAATTCGATGACGCTGCCGTCTATATTCCTCCCCGTAAAGCTTATGGCGCAAAAATAAAGAAGATGTTGGCATATCTGGAAGTAGCATCAAATTTAAGTCCAAAACGTCAACTAAGAGGAAAAAGGGCCTAAATCGATGATGCTGCCATCTATATTCTGCCTCGAGAAGCTTATGGCGCAAAAGTCTGGAAGACGTTGGGATGTCAAAAAGGAGGGAGTCAAAATCATTGGGCTGTCATTTATATTCTGCCCCGTAAAGCTTCTAGAGCGAATGTACGGAAGACATTGGCGTGTCTTGCAGTAGCACAAATTTAAGTCCACAACGTCAAAAGAGGAGGATGCCAAACCAATAATGCTGTCGTCTATATTCTGCCTCGTGAAGATTATGGAGCGAAAGTAAGGAAGACATTAGCGAGTCTTGTAGTAACGTCAAATATACGTCAAAATCGCTAATGAGGAAAGGCCCTTAATCAACGCTGTCGTTTCTATTCTGCCTCATAAAGCTTATGGGCAAACATTAGGAAGACATTGGCGTGTCTGGTGCAAGCATCAAATGTAAGTCAAAAACGTCAAAAAGGAGGGAGTCAAAATCAATGATCCTTCTATCTATATATATTCACTTCAGCTTCGTAAAAGCTTTTTGAGCGAAAGTAAGGAAGACGTGGACGTGTCTTGTAGTAGTGTCAAATGTAGCTAGAGAGATATGTGACAAAATTTGACCAAATTGTGGGATTTGTGAAACAAGCATGAAATTTGGCACACATGTTTATTATACCCATATGATGATTTTTAGAAGTGAGGGCATCTCTGTATCGGCCTGTAACAAAAATGGCGGCCATTTTCAAAATG
>BQKZ01007186.1:20108-44629 GCA_036244855.1 Temnopleurus reevesii | reverse complement strand
TTATTATAATTACGAATAGGAAATCTAATCAAAATGATTAGATTCAATTAAAAAAATTAATACAAGTCACATATGATTATAAATCCATTTCAGAATGATTAGTTTCTATTCATAATAATATCATAAGACGATCTAATAAAAAAAATGATTAGGTTGTTTTAGAGTGTAGGGAGCAATCATATGACTGAAACAAAACAATCACCGGGTTCAGTGATCACATTGTGTTCAAATTCCAAATCGTATCATTAGATTATCTAATATTTGCTTGGGCCTTCAAAATAGCAAGATACTATCTTAATTGCATAGCCTCTTTTGGATCCATAAAAGGAACTCGCCGCTCAATTGCAGAATTGCATGCACTGCTAGTAAGGCTGATTCATTATTAAACGTTGATGTGTTTCAAAGTGTTTTTGAGAATCCTAAAGCCCCGGTCACATAGGACCCCGGAAGCAACACGATTCACCCCGACTCTTTGTTAATTCACAGTTAACTGCCTCATAACAACGAGTCGAGTTGAGTCGTGTTGCTTCCGGGGTCCTATGTGACCAGGGCTTAAAGTTCAGTGGAGAATTCTTAATCATGTTTTTGTTTAAGGCCCCGGTCACATTGAGGCCCGGAAGTAACACGATTTAACATAGCTTCTTGTTAATTTACAGTTAACTGCCTCAGAACAAAGAGTCGTGTTCAATTGTGTTGCTTCCGGGGGCCCTATGTGACCGGGGCCCTACGTGACCGGGGCTTGAACACCAGAGATGCTAATAGTTCAAGAATATGTACATGCATGAAGAAAATTTGAATTTTAAATAACGAAAAACTGAACAAATGTGTGATAAAGACACGACAACAATAAACATATTCTCAGCCCCGAATTATATGAACATATATCTCATTCGTATTCCGGAACGATTTAATATATGATAAAGCAGAAAGATGCACATCCCCATTAGTTAAGAAAGCATAATACTCTATACTATATTGTGTACACGTATATGATCCATTTCAGAAGTTAGCCGACGCGTATATTGTCGCTCATGACTATTAAAGTCGCATCAACTGGGTGCTCATGGAGCTCAATTATACGTAAAATAATGTCTCTGGAGAAGTATAAAATATGTGATTTTAAATTGGGCTAGTCCAAGCACAATTTCCCTTCAGTTGAATATATTTATACGGTCCCCAGATTTTTCACTTGGGCAGAGTTACCTGTAAGTCACCAGTAGCTCACCTCAACAAAAAATCACATGTCGACCATTCCGTCCAAAATGTAAGAGGGGTTGTTTAAGTTGTTTTACGAGGTGCTCAGCCAATTCTTATCCTTTCTCTACCTTATTGATTAAAATTGAAATATGAAATGATTAAATCAGCCCTTGAAGGATTGAAGCTAGTTAAAGCCCCGGTCACATATGACCCGGAAGCAACACGATTCACCCCGGTTCGTTGTTCTGAGGCAATTAACTGTGAATTAACAAAGAGTCAGGGTGAATCGTGTTGCTTCCGGGGTCCTATGTGACCAGGGCTTTAGTGTTAAAAAAAATCAATTTATTTATTAATGATATTGACATGGAGATGAGCAATCGCTTGCGTTTGGAATGCAGTCGTGAATGACAGGGTGGCCTTTTTTTTTTTTTAAACTAGTCAGAAGAAAAATACTTGCCACATAAAATGCTTGACTCCGTGTAATTATTATCTATCTCTTATGCATTTTAAATCAATTAGTCAGTTGTTTTATACTGTTTAAATTTGCTTGTTGTAATCGTTTTTATTTCACATTTATTTTTGTTATTGTTATCATTATGTAATTTCATTGTTTTTAGGGGTTGCTTACCTACAAGTTTTTAACTAACACGATATAAACTATTTCCGAAAACTTAACTAGAGCGCAGACAATAGGTACGTAAACCGTGTATTCAACTGTGCGGACGCAACAATGACAAGCCGGTACCGATTTCAATAGCATTATAAAGGAGCATTGAAATTGCGTTCGACTTAACTTTTCGAAAAATACTTTATATCGTGTTACCTTTGGAAGCAATCCCGGCATGCCTCTTTAAAATACAGTTGTATTTCTTTTAAACTTTGTAATTTTGTATCTTTATTTTCTCCAAATAAATGTTATTTGAATAGTGTAATTGCAAAGCTGTGATTGATTGATTTTATTTCCTATAGAGTAAAGGCCACCGCACATTATGCAACTTTTAGTCTTGAGACCTTAAGACCAATTTTGCAAATATTGAAACAAGCTGTAATAAGTCATCTTACGGCGAAGTAGTTTATACTTGATATTTCATAAAGTTTTAAGTATCAAGTACCTTGTCATGAGAGGGCATATGACAGCGTGTTTCAACATTGGTCGGTCTTAAAACCAAAAGTCGTGTAGTGTGCGGTAGCCTTCAGACTAGAAATTACACTATAATATAAATATAACATATGAAAAGAAATGAATGGTATTAAAATAGGGTGGAGTGCCCATTTCAGAGCCATTATCCACTAGTCTGCAGGCACATACCCTAGACTTTCGGTGTGTGCATGTGCAAAGCGTGATAAAGGGTATGCATTATAGAGCAATGCTGTATGTGTGTGATGTAGTCACACAATGCATACTCTGTATCAAGCTCTGCACGTGCACACACCGAAAGTCTAGGGTATGTGCTTGCATACTAGCTGTCTACTGTTCCAGAATATGCAAGGACAGAAAACATGATTGCATAACTATAATTATACTTCTTCATTTCTGAGAAAATATCTGGTTCATCTGTCGGATGGTTCATACATGTATTTTAATATTCATCACGCATATTCTGGTTAAAATTATACTTGAAGATCCAAAGCTAGTAATGGACTAGTTAGTAATGGACTAGTTTGAAGGCTTCAGACTCAATCATGGGGGGACCTTTTACTTGCAGTCATCAGACCCCGCAAGTAAGTTTGAAGCCTTTAAACTTGTAATGGACTTAATCTAATCTTATAAAGCGATATAAACTATTTCCGAATACTAGAGCGCAGACAATAGGTCCGTAAACCGTGTATTCAACTACGCGGACACAACAATGACAATGCCAATACAGATTTCAATAGCATTACAAAGAAGCATCGAAATTGCGTTCGACTAAACTTTTCGAAAATACTTTACATCGTGTTATATGAATTTTCATCCAAAAAAAAAAGGAAAAAATGATACACATACACAACATTTCACTTCTATGTTAAAGTTTTTTGTTTTTTATTTGTACATAAAAAGAATTGTTTTCCAACGAACGTCAGAATGAACCAACATTAGGCACATCCTTGTCATCCNATTATTAATGATATTGACATGGAGATGAGCAATCGCTTGCGTTTGGAATGCAGTCGTGAATGACAGGGTTATACATGTGCTGGCTTTTTTTTTTTTTAACTAGTCAGAAGAAAAATACTTGCCACATAAAATGCTTGACTCCGTGTAATTATTATCTATCTCTTATGCATTTTAAATCAATTAGTCAGTTGTTTTATACTGTTTAAATTTGCTTGTTGTAATCGTTTTTATTTCACATTTATTTTTGTTATTGTTATCATTATGTAATTTCATTGTTTTTAGGGGTTGCTTACCTACAAGTTTTTAACTAACACGATATAAACTATTTCCGAAAACTTAACTAGAGCGCAGACAATAGGTACGTAAACCGTGTATTCAACTGTGCGGACGCAACAATGACAAGCCGGTACCGATTTCAATAGCATTATAAAGGAGCATTGAAATTGCGTTCGACTTAACTTTTCGAAAAATACTTTATATCGTGTTACCTTTGGAAGCAATCCCGGCATGCCTCTTTAAAATACAGTTGTATTTCTTTTAAACTTTGTAATTTTGTATCTTTATTTTCTCCAAATAAATGTTATTTGAATAGTGTAATTGCAAAGCTGTGATTGATTGATTTTATTTCCTATAGAGTAAAGGCCACCGCACATTATGCAACTTTTAGTCTTGAGACCTTAAGACCAATTTTGCAAATATTGAAACAAGCTGTAATAAGTCATCTTACGGCGAAGTAGTTTATACTTGATATTTCATAAAGTTTTAAGTATCAAGTACCTTGTCATGAGAGGGCATATGACAGCGTGTTTCAACATTGGTCGGTCTTAAAACCAAAAGTCGTGTAGTGTGCGGTAGCCTTCAGACTAGAAATTACACTATAATATAAATATAACATATGAAAAGAAATGAATGGTATTAAAATAGGGTGGAGTGCCCATTTCAGAGCCATTATCCACTAGTCTGCAGGCACATACCCTAGACTTTCGGTGTGTGCATGTGCAAAGCGTGATAAAGGGTATGCATTATAGAGCAATGCTGTATGTGTGTGATGTAGTCACACAATGCATACTCTGTATCAAGCTCTGCACGTGCACACACCGAAAGTCTAGGGTATGTGCTTGCATACTAGCTGTCTACTGTTCCAGAATATGCAAGGACAGAAAACATGATTGCATAACTATAATTATACTTCTTCATTTCTGAGAAAATATCTGGTTCATCTGTCGGATGGTTCATACATGTATTTTAATATTCATCACGCATATTCTGGTTAAAATTATACTTGAAGATCCAAAGCTAGTAATGGACTAGTTAGTAATGGACTAGTTTGAAGGCTTCAGACTCAATCATGGGGGGACCTTTTACTTGCAGTCATCAGACCCCGCAAGTAAGTTTGAAGCCTTTAAACTTGTAATGGACTTAATCTAATCTTATAAAGCGATATAAACTATTTCCGAATACTAGAGCGCAGACAATAGGTCCGTAAACCGTGTATTCAACTACGCGGACACAACAATGACAATGCCAATACAGATTTCAATAGCATTACAAAGAAGCATCGAAATTGCGTTCGACTAAACTTTTCGAAAATACTTTACATCGTGTTATATGAATTTTCATCCAAAAAAAAAAGGAAAAAATGATACACATACACAACATTTCACTTCTATGTTAAAGTTTTTTGTTTTTTATTTGTACATAAAAAGAATTGTTTTCCAACGAACGTCAGAATGAACCAACATTAGGCACATCCTTGTCATCCTTTCAAAATTTTGTTAAATTAATAGAATTCCCCAAATACATAATGTATTTGCCATTACAAAAATTCAAACCCCATGAATACAAGCATATAAATGCCACCTAACAAATTGGCACTATGTCATATCATCTCGAGTTCTGATTGATCGCGAATTGGTAATGGCCAATCAGAGCCATTGCTGCTTTAAAGATTAACCACTGACCAATGAGCATGGTTGTTTTAAATGTGAACTTTGAGCCTGTACTACAAAAAATATGACGAAGCATTTTACCTTCCTCCAAGATTTTACATTCCTACCATAACTTGCGATTGGTGCACAAGAGAACATTACCAGAATGCCAACAATTCCGAAATAATCAAGAGATCAACATTAAAATGTGAATAACATAACAATGACCATACTCTCAACCATTCACTGTCGTCGAAACCCTCAAATTCATATGACATTACACATCATGTATATTCCGGAATTGTTGGCATCTTTGCATTACAAAGGCACATCCACAAAGGTCAATGATTGATATGAACAAATATTACGAGATATCACACCATTTTGTGGAATGGTTTGCTTGATCAAGCGATTAAGAGAACTCGAAAAACATTCAAAGAAAATGTCAGTCATACAATCTAGTCATAAAAGACAGTATGGTTTATCAAGTTAGAAATCCCTGAACTACTTGCCAAGGGGCCTGTAACATAAAAGAGATACGATTAATTGAAAATCAATCGTATCTCTATGATACATGTTTTGCCATACACTTACGATTAATATCTATCGTAACTTTGATTGCATCTTTTATCTTAAAGAGATGCCAACTATTCCAAAGCATGCATGAGATGGAAATAAAAAAGCAAATAACGCGACATCCAGAAAAACATGACAATAACCACACTCTCAGCCATTTACTTGTAATGAAAGCCTTGAATTCATGTGAATATACATCTCAAGCATGTTCCGGAACAATTGACATCTCTGCATAATGCGGAAAACGTATCATTCGTTCAAAATCGACAGAAGCACGGATCTTGTGGCACACAGGCTATTGATACTCTACATAATTATACAAGATAACCAATACCAAACTCATGTAGCAGATAATCTAAAGGTGCTGGGTTTACATACATGTATTGAATAAAAATTAAGATTTCAGAATGTTCTAATTACAAAATATCAAAATCAAAGTCCATTCCACTGTTATAAGTAACATGAATCGGTAAAATAGTGAAGATACTGCTCACNATTCATATGAAAATACACATGTATATTCCGGAATGGTTAGCATATTTGCATTACAAAGGCACATCCACAAAGGTCAATGATTGATAAGAACAACTATTACGAGATATCACACCATTTTGTGGAATGGTTTGCTTGATCAAGCGATTAAGAAAACTCGAAAAACATTCAGAGAAAATGTCAGTCACACAATCTAGTCATAAAAGACGGTATGGTTTATCGAGTCAGATCTCCCTGAACCACCTGCCAAGAACTGACATGTTAAAGAGATGCCTAGTATTCCAAAGCATGCATGAGATGGAAATAAAAAAGCAAATAAAGCAACATCCAGACAATAACCATACTCTCAGCCATTTACTTGTAATGAAAGCCTTGAATTCATGTGAATATACATCTCAAGCATGTTCCGGAACGCTTGTCATCTCCGCTTCATGCGGAAAACGTGTCATTCCTTCAAAATGGACAGAAGCAAGGATCTTGTGGCACACAGGCTATTGATACTCTACATAATTATACAAGATAACCAATACCAAACTCATGTAGCAGATAATCTAAAGGTGCTGGGTTTACATACATGTATTGAATAAAAATTAAGATTTCAGAATGTTCTAATTACAAAATATCAAAATCAAAGTCCATTCCACTGTTATAAGTAACATGAATCGGTAAAATAGTGAAGATACTGCTCACAAAGGAAGAAAAATGATTCCCATAGGAATGTGTAGTACAATTATCATAAAAACCATGAAATTGTACAAAAACATAGTTTTACAATGCTGACAAATCTTATTCTTCCCTCAATTCATAATGGTTGGAATAAATTGAATGAAAGCCTAACTTCGGGAATTTGATAACTGAAGAGCTTTCATGAAACAGGGTCTGTAAGAACAAGGAAAGTGACGGTGTTAAAAGCAATTGTTTAAAAATTTTCACTTGAAATAATATTAATTTCATCACAGAAGACTTTATTAAAGAAACAGTACTGATAAATCACAACATATCTAATTTTGAAATATTTCATTAGAAGGTAATAGGACAAAACAATACCAGAATACATGTACCTAATTTCCAGTTTGCATGCAAATGTACAGTAGCTATAAAACACCCTCAATTAAAAATACAATATGACCCACTTGTAAAGAAAATGCCTTAAAAATAAATGAGGCTATGATTACAAATTTAATTCCTTCAAATCTAACCCTATTCATTATGAATACTAAATAGTTTGAAACTACAATTGAACAAAAAAAATTGAACTTTGAAAATGAATTTCTTACAATTTTCAAACATTTCAACAAGTCCAATGGGACTATTATTATTACATTTGATAAATCTAATCTTCTTAGAATATGCTTGTATTTCATACATCGTAACCTATGGGACATTGCTGATTACAAACAACACATTCCACACTGGGGAAAAAAATCATAGAAAATTTCAGAATTTCAGACATTAAAAAAAATAAATTACACCTAAATCACAGACACTGAAGGAAGAAATACCCACGTTAGAAACCAAATGGAAATTTGGGTAATTCCTTTCATCAGTGTCTTTAATTACCCTGCTTTAATTCAGCTCACACACCCACTCTGTGTGTGCAAAAGCAATTGTGAGGAATACATGCAATAAAAATGCTCATTCTCATCATGCTTTCACAAAGGGATGACGTCTTCTGAGGCTTACATCCCATTCATGATTATCCGGTGAACAGCCGGATAAATACCGAGGCTTTTTAGAGCTGTATCAGGCAACAAATCGGGGCAGCAAAAATTGATTGGAAAACAGTCAGTGTGCCCTTTCGGCTGTTCACCGGCTCAGTGCGAATAGGACGTCACACTCCCTTTGTATAATGCCCAATACACTAATTTGATAGCAGAGATACCAACATTCTGGAATACGTACGAGGATAAGCAGGACAGATATTACAATCTGAATCACCAAACAGCCGAGTCATATATTTTCCAATCACGATAAAAAAAAAAAACCATACAATTTATCACATGGAAGAGTATTTTGTTGCGCTGTTTGGCGATGCCCATTCTAATATCTATCCCTGTAGATATTCTGGAAAGTTGGTATCTCTGCCTTGGTTTATTGGCATTTGTCAAAATCCATCTCCTCTATAACCAGTTCATCTAGGAGCCAAATAATTTCTACATACAAATTGAGTGGTCCTACAGGTTTGCCTAATTTCAGACTTTCCTCGTACTATAAATTCAATTTTTCGGTTCAACTGGGGCCTAGACACCAAGCGACTTTAAGCTTTCTTGGGAAATAAGCTGTATAAATTGTCATAAAACTGCCAAAAAACAATAGAAGTCGAGCAGGTAATAGACTTACCAATGGCAAAACTATCCATTCTAACATCCTACAAATAGGTAGCTTATTAATACTGTCTTCTCTCACTTTGGTCTTACTTTGTTGTCTAAGTAAGATCACCCAGGAAAGCAAAATAGAGCTACACACTAATCTTTGCAGAAGTGTTCAATTTTAGGGATTCCCAATGATTTAAGGGAATCCATTTCTCTCAGATATAATAGTGTTGTGCATTATATCAAAAGGGTCAATTTAACTCTTTTGCAGCAACATACACTCAATTGCCCTAATGATGTATTCTCAAAATATTCTCTATAAATTCATTTCTGGAGACGTTTTACGACAGGGGAGCATTTTAATTTTTTATAGTTCTTTTCTTTGAGAAATTTGATTTTTGTTTTCAATAGAATATATATAATATATATACAAATAAATCTGTTGGATCCTCCTGCCTGAAATACAACACAAACAGGCATTGTTAGTTTCCCCTCACACTCCATCTATTGTAAAGTAGTCCATTTATATTCCAAATGTGACAAGATCCAGTTATATTGTTGTCTCCATTGTAGCTCAGAGAACAAGTTTCTTTGGCTGTTCCCAACTGAATTCAGAGCGTCCGAAATGGCCG
This sequence comes from Temnopleurus reevesii, assembly GCA_036244855.1. Lineage (NCBI taxonomy): Eukaryota > Metazoa > Echinodermata > Echinoidea > Temnopleuroida > Temnopleuridae > Temnopleurus > Temnopleurus reevesii. The sequence continues at coordinate 35,394 of BQKZ01007186.1, read as the reverse complement.
AAAGTTGCGGTCTTTCGGTAGATGGGTTTCTTCAGGTCCAGAGCTCTGTAGAAAGAAGAACAAAAAAACAAACATATTTCATGAAAATACATTTTTGTACTACACTGAAGAAACGAGCTGTTTACTATGGAGCTACATTGGTAAAATACTAAATTTTTCACTTATTTCATCTCATTACAATGAAATTGTATGAAATAAAAGACTTACAAGAAATTTTCCTATCTGTATATGTCGAAGTCTCAGACAACAAAAATTTATATAAAGCAAAACAACGCCAACAAATTGTGTCAATACAAATAAATCTTTACCTGAAAGTCAATACAATGCAAATAAGGTAATAGGCGGGTTTACTAATAGATGCAAATTTTATGCATACCTCAAAACACAAAGGTTGTTCTTGACAACCCGAAAGCTTGCCCGAGGCTTGCCCGACATAGCAATAAGTAATGTATGCAAACTGGATTCCAAGTATTGTAGTCTCATTGTTATCAACCGGTCTATGGAATACCACATAACTATGTTAAACGCACATAAATTTGAATATATAAGTAAACCCGCCTATTGCAACAGTAATGATTCCCATCACACTAGGAATTTTGTTATATTTGGTATCCATTCATTATAATAAGCTGAGTTGTGCTTCATAAAGCTTACATATATCTATGTACGACTGCACAAATGACTGGTGATCATTTCTTCCGTGCAATTCGGCGCCAGGAGTTATACAGTGCGAGAAAGGATCACCAGTCGATCGCACAGTAGTGCGTAGATCTACGCACAGCTTTATGAAGCACGTCCTAGGAAATATCAAAATCACCTTTGTACATTAGGAAACTTGTGTAAAATCAGACATGACCTTCATATCAATTTCCCACGGTGATGACTTTCTGTTTTGAATACTTACTTGACAATGGCACCCGGCCTGAGGTCAAAGTTCGCCTTGACAATGCGAAGGAGTTCCTTCTCCGAGTACTCTGATGTGCCGTAGTGGAAAACGGAGATTGACAATGGTTCCGAGATACCAATGGAATATGAGACCTACAGGGATAGAAAGAAACAAATGAAATTATTTCTAAGGTCGCTTCAGAGTCTGTATGAGTAATCATAAAGAGTGTTGGAATATGAAGTCTAGAGAGGAAAAAATGCAACCTTGATGAGATTAATGCACCCAAGAAGTACAGTTGAATACAATAGAATTAAAATGTTTATTATGAGCAAAAGACTAATGCTTTTCAAACCTGTAAGAAGTTATAAGAGGATAACATTTTGGACTGAAAAGGGAGTTAATATTACTCAAAGTGAAGGAAGAAAACTACTTCCATAAAACTGTGTAGTATTATTAGGAAAAATCATGAAGTTCTATGACGAATTAAAATTACAATTGTCATAAAACGTGTAATATTCCTTAAAACAGGATAGTGATATTGAATATAGGGCTTTGTAAATGGAATATAGTTGTTTATACGAACCTGAACTAAGACACGCTTGCAGAGACCAGCCGTGACGAGGGACTTGGCAACCCATCGAGCAGCGTAGGCCGCGGACCGATCCACCTTGGAGAAATCCTTTCCAGAGAAAGCACCACCGCCATGGGCGCCCCATCCACCATAGGTGTCCACAATGATCTTCCTCCCCGTTAGCCCGGCGTCTCCCTTGGGGCCGCCAATGGTGAAGGATCCGGACGGGTTGAGATGGTAGACAGTGTTCTCATCGAGGTATTTTTTAGGGATGACCTGATCGATGACCTGCTCTCGGAGCAACGCCTGGAGGTCTGGAAGGGTGATGTCTGGAGAATGCTGCGTCGAGATGACGATGGTGTGAACGCGCATGGGTACGCAGGATCCCCTATCCATCTTGTATTCCACGGTAACCTGGTTGGCAATTCAGCAACATTCAAGAATTTGTCTTCGATTCTCATCAAGTTATGATATCTACAGTACTAGATTTTTCATGCAATATCTAGAAATATCAAGAAGATATCTAGAAATATCAAGAAGATATCTAGAAATATCAAGAAGATATCTAGAAAGATCTAGAAGCCTTCTAGAAATTTTAAAGGCATTGCATTTTCAACACATTTGCATCAGTAAAATGATTTTAAAATTTCACATGGATTCATTATATGTTTAATAATGATGATAATTACCTGGGATTGTACAAAGAGTTTTGATAATTTTATTTCAAAAAGCTACAGGTTTTATATGAAATTTCCTCCAAGAACAATGTGATATTCTGGATGGCAAAAAAAAAATATACCAATAATAATAATGATAATAATAAAAATAAACACAGTCATGTGTGACAAGCAACATTATTTAACATGTGTCATGTTATGTGTCATGTGATGTGTCACATGATGTGTCAGGTGACAATACTGAAAGAAACCCTTGCCACACCTGTGATTTACAGTCTGGTCGTAGCCTCCTTTCTCCAGCGTGCCTGATTTCAGCCATCTTCTTTGTGAGGGCTTGTGCTAGGACGACCGTCAGGGGCATGCACTCCTCTGTCTCGTCAGTGGCATACCCAAACATTAACCCCTGCAAAAAGAAATTTGTATCATAATTAACAATCTTTGATGGTATCACTTCCAGATGAACATCAGCACCATCACAAACTCAATCAGTATCAGAGATGCTAAACTTCGGGTATATCCATCAGGATCACTAATCAGGTGAACCAAATGTTTTCTGAGCATTATGATAATAATCTAACATTTTATCTCATGATAAAATATTCGGTTAAGCTTTTTGGAAATTCATATGGCAATTTCTTCTTGCATGCATATTCTAGAGGTTTGGCAACTCTGGTATCACCATGACTGTCATACCAAAATCATGGTCAAGATCAATATCACTATCATCATCAAAAATGACTACTTCCATCATCACCACCACTGCCAACAACAACAACAAACACTACTACCACCATCATCACCCTACTGCCTCCTTACCTGATCTCCAGCACCAATATCATCTTCAGCCTTTCCAACATGAACTGTGTTTGCAATCTCTAACAATACCACAGTCACCACCACTGCCAACACCACAACCAACACCACTGCCAAAACCACAACCACTACAATCACCAGCACCACTACCACCATCATCAATCTACGGTCTCTTTACCTGATCTCCAGCACCAATATCATCTTCAGCCTTTCCAACATGAACTGTGTTTGCAATCTCTTGAGCCTGCTGCTCGATGGCTACTAGAACATTGCAAGTATCGTAATCGAAACCTGTAAAGAAAAAGTAACAAGCACATATGGCGCATGAACTAAGAGTAACAGACAAGTAGAATAGGTATGTAACGTATGAATACAAATGATGCAACAATCCATATTGATATATTACCTGCCAAGCAAAAATCAGACTCTTCTCCCTATACCCATCAATAGGTGGTATCAACATCTTTGGACACCAGTGCTTATTCAGAACACAATAACACCATTACACTTCTATTAGTCTCCGAAGACATCACTTTGTTAGTGGATTGCATCATTGGCGAAGCCAATGAATTAAGGAAATTTTTCCCAGGATATGCACTTCATAACATTATTCTGGTTTTAATTATCTATCGATTTCATTTCTTTCTTTCTTTTTTTCACTGACTTTGTATACCCCAATGCACCATAAAATGACTGGAAAAGTATGTTACCAGATTTTAGTTTGGCAGGTATGTATCACAGGAGCATGTGTCTATCTGCTTGTAGATTGTAGATGTCATGCTTCTCATATTTGAGGAAACAAATCCCAGATTTGAGGTATTTATTTCATAATTCCCTTATTTTTTCCCTAACTGGAAAAGATGGAACCAATTTTCCAGGGTTTCTTGGTAGAGCTGGAACCCTATGCGATCAATTACAACTCTCTAGCAACACCCCTTTTGAGGCACATTCTGTATAGAAGTCATGCTTACGCCTGAGTAATAATACACATAATATGGTCTTACCCTGAGATGAATCATCATATCCTATAGCTTTAATGGCGTCCCTAACACAGGTCTGGTAATCTACATGAGCGTTAGACGTCACCTCTCCAAACACCATGATCATACCTGTCTTGGAGGCACATTCTGCATAAGAGGATAAAACATAAAGATTTTGGAAAAAAAATTGATGAAACAATAGCTTTTTAGCACTATAAAATATCATTTTTGGTGAAACAAATGGATTGCACATTGTAAACAACGCATTTTTTATCAGACAAAAGCCCTATAAAGTTGTGTTTAAACGCAACACAGAAAATTAAACGCAACTCCATTTTCAATCAATCAGGAATGCATATTTGGGACTTAATTTTCAGAGTTCAGAGTGGGTGAACGCAAATTGTTGTGGGTCAAATCGGGCCAAACTCAGACAAGATATTTTATTTAACAGGATATTTGTAGGAGCTTATACTTATTGCAAATACCAATGTCGTAGGAGGTATGAAAACCCCTTGAATCTTAAAGGTCAATGCCTATTTTTGCTTTTTATTTAGGACATTTCCATATCACTGCTTAAATGGGAAAGAAAATAGGTCATCCATGTACATGTACATATACAATGTACACGTCTGTAATCTATGATGGCCTTATAATGAAGCCCTAAAAGAAGCACTTCGCATCATCAAAGTTCCTTTGAATATTCTAATTTCGGTAAATTCAATATGCTGTGTTCAGCACAATTCACTTCTTAAGTATCCTCTGCCAGTGAAATGAAAACTATCAAGTTTTAGTCATTACTGGAAATAATTAAGTGGGAGCTATTCAGATCAGTTACAACTGGTACAACAAGTATTGATTTCAGTGTTTGTAAATCAGGGTTGAAACAAATGAGAATTACAAACACACGTAAGGTGCATGAGCTAGAAATATCAATTTTGAACAGCTGTTGATTTAGGGAATGGATTTTATGTCAAATGATCTGAAATGAGATTTCATGTAATTTTTCATAAAAGAACTATTTTTCCAGCAAGGGTCTTGTTAGAATTGTTTAATTCATGGGTATGTCTTATAAGTAACACTTGCTTGACTTTCAATACCATAATTTAAACAGTATCAAAATGAACCTCCCCTCGGGATATCCCTGCAATCTAAGTTCCATCAGGGAACAGTGCAAGCAAATGAGTAATTTTGTTGATATCTACAGATCACGTGGAACAGTTTCCCTTCCCTCCCCAACTGAATGGACATTGCATCATCCTCAAGTTCATTTAATTCATTCTAAAATATGAAATGACGAAATCAGCTGTGTGACCATGTGACGATGTAAACATCTGGTCTCCCATATGGTGATAAAAAACCACTTCATTTTAGCAAAGTAACCATCATGTCTGTCTGGATTGTTATTGTTATGAGAGTAAAGGAATCAATTTCATGATCCAATTATGTAAAGACATGATTGATAAGTTAAAAACATTGTTCAATATTGTCTTTGTTTAAAAATTTCCCAACTGCCAGATTCTAAATTTATGCTAACATACACTGTAATGGATGATGGTGTACATTAACTCAGCTGTGAAAATATTAGGCTTCAAAATCATTGAATAGTACTTTAAAAAAAATTGAATAAAAAAATATCTCCTCCATAGACACACTGATAAAGCGACGGTCAACACTTTTTTTTCCCTCAATATTCATAAATATTTTGATAGCGCTTGTGCAATTTCCTTTTCTTTTGCATTCTTGTTTTCTTTTCATATTTCATAAACCTGAATGTAATAACATTGGTCACACATCTTGATTTGGTTATTTTTAGGTACACAATCTTAATGGTGTGACAATGTCTCTAATGATATACAAGCTTTCAAAACAAAAAGTTTTAATGTGTTTTCATATGATGTGTAACACCATGATGCAGCAATTTCTATCTTTGCTTATATTGTGGGTATAAGGATTGGCACATTCCGTGAGATAGTATTTACTTAGAAACAGAAAGGTAACAAGAGTAATGTTTAATTATTCTTTTTGATTCACTTCATGACATTGCAATTTACAAAATGGTCTACATGGGTGCGAATATTGCGTGGTCAGGAATTGTCACCGGAAAGTACCTTCTAGACTGGGCAGACCAACAATGCATCATCTTTGCAGTGGCAAGGCAAACAAATACTACGCAGGGATGTTTGCTTTTCATGACTCAGCAGTTTTTCTCTATCTCCTTACATTGTTCAAAAGCAGTGTGTGATAATCTGAATGAATGAATTTAATTGACTTTCCAGCTCTATTCAATTATTGTAATACAGCAAGATCAATTTTAAAAAAATCCTATATTCTATGCCTAACAGATATTTTAAAGACACTTTCTCTGAATGCACTTTCAGGGGGTCTTGGGATATTCAAATAAAGTGAATAGCCAGGAAAATCTTCAAACTTCTCTATTGAAATACCCTAACTTTCAGTAAACCAAAGGCAACTCATCACTTTTTCTTCAGTCTTGGTTGACAGACCAGTACAGAAACATATTAATGATAAATAATTCAGGTCTCAAATTTTCTAGGGCAAGGTCACTTTTCTACAAGGCACATTTCAATTTTGTATGTAAATCACAAATGGGAAGAAAATACTGGTAAGAAACAAATACAACAAATAATTCCAAAGGCTAGTGAAGAGGGTATTGAGGCCAGCAAGGGCGTCAGAGGCCCTGCCTTTGATTAATTTATGCCCTAATTAGAAATACAGATGTATATTATATCAAAAACTTACCACAGGCAACCTTAGCGTTGGGGTCAACAGCTAGATGAGCATCTAGAACTGCATCACTGACTTGATCACAGATTTTGTCTAGAAAAATGAAATAGAGCAATAAATAGGGAAAATATGAGAACTCTGGATATAAAAATTTATAATCATGGTAAACTCTAACTAATTCCAACTTCTCCACACATTTACAAGTCTCGATTAGGGAGGGGTAAAAAAATCATGAAAAACCTGTTTTTTTTTACATTATGTTCTCAGTATAGTTTCTCTGAATATATTAGAGGAAGAGGAGAAAAACAAAATCACCAGCAATGTAATATTACTCATTTTAAGACTTTGTCTACTAAAGAAAAAGTTTCATTGGTTAATAAAAGAATAATCACACAATCTACAAAGGTTCAAAGTAAATAGGAAAATTGATATGGTATGAAAATGTCAGTAATTTTTCAGGTAAATTGACAATTTTCAGTCTTTAATTACGACTGATGTCACACACTTTAGCTCTGTTAACTTTTTGTTCTTCTCATCTATTCTAACCATGAATCTATTTTTAAATATTTAAAAAATTAAATCTATAAATGTGCTACCATCTGCACCCATCTACTTATCAACCCAAAAATGGGCTTTGTTTGCGTTTAAGGTTTAAACAATTTAGATGTAATAAACTACTTGAAGAAAAGTGCATGACATATGTCCCAACACGCGATGAATAATCACTGTTGGAATTGCATTGGTATATCATTGAAATACACATATTCATAAATTAACTTGCTTGATTTGCTTCTAACTTTTCTTCACAGTTTCTGCTTTAAATGAATTGCAAGAATTTTCATGATTTCAATGAAAACCAAGAATTTTCGGGGTTAGACCCAGATTTTAAGCATATCTACGCTTGGATAATCCAAGAGCAAACTAGTGACCCAAAACTTCAACAATACAATGGGGCCTCACAAGCAACTTCCAACAATCAACAGTAAATACAAAAACTTTTCACGACTTTCAAATATCACTGATTCAGTTCACTGCTTTTTGTAGTACATGGTTATTATACAAAATAGTTACACTATCAATAATAGGGGCCATTGAAAAGAAAAAGGGTTCATTTTTAAAGTCTGTTTAGCAGTAAAAATGGCTTAGGATGCTTGGGAATGAAGTGATCCATGTAAATCCACTTCACTTGTGTAGATATGCAACAGCAATCAACTATCGGGTCATTCATCATTCATATCAACATACAGATAAACACACAATAACAACTGTGTCAAGTTAGGAAAAATTGTGAATCAACTGCACCTGAATGCTCAAGATACATTTATAATGCAATCAAGTATTGATCAGCTGCAACGAAAAGGGGGAGGGGTGGATCAACCTTCTTGCAAGTTGCTACACCCCCTGCCTTTCAATAGGACACGCCCTAACTCTTGACCCCCCCAAAAGAAAAGACCAAAATGTGAGTGTAACATGAATCCAGAATCAAGATTTTAGATCCGAGGTCATATGGATATATTATAATGCCATCTCCCACATACACAAAAGGTTAAAGAAAAAAGCCCAAAACAGGCAAACAAAATAATAAAAAAAGACACCCCATCCCCACACAAAAAACACATGCATCATTCAAGGACTTTAACAGGGTTTTTGAGATATTTACCATACTAGGACCCTGGTAATATTTACATGCTGGATTATTTCCCAGCACACTGAGATCTGCCCCTTGACAGAGTAATGGGTTAATAAAGAGATCTGGTACTCTTCACAAATAGAAATTTTCAGTGTAAAAGCCTAATGAATGCTTATTGGTTTTTATATTTCAAAAACTTGGTAAACTTCATGCAGTTAACATTAATTTAAGACCTTTTGCAATCTTGCTCAAAAGATTGAGCTCCATAGGCGAGTTTTCATTACTTGGAAATATGTGGCAAGCCTTCGGGTTGTCTCTAACAACCTTGTGTACAGGAAACGCCCAACATTTGCATCTAGCAAACCCCCTTATTTTTGGCACGACACAGGTGACTCGTTCTACTGTATGCACCTCCCTTCTACATACTGTGTACAAAGGGACAGACTTAAACTTATGACTAGGGGATGGTTGCAGGATAAGATGGTTGGATAAACAGCAATAAAAGCTGTCAATAATTTAAGATTATTCACCCTTTTCAAGCATACCAGACTGAAAAGTGGTCTGCATTGTACAGACATGTGCTTACTGAAGCATTAAAAGTATTTTCTCTGAACATTTTGGGGTCACTACAACACAATACATGAGACACTTTACCGCTAATTCATTCACAGAGAGGGGTCAACAGTGAGAAAGTCTAACTGTAAATAAAGATACAGTTGGGATCTCCTCATAGAGCCACTTTTTTCTGGTTAACAACAATAACTCTATCATCCTGATGCATGCTTGGTGTACATGTATGTAGTTCTTCACCTTACCAATTTCGATCCAATTTATAATTTCTTTTATCTGTATGGTTCGGCTCAGTAACCTGGAATAGATTTATATATCGTTCTAGCTACAGGATAAGGATTGACAGTATAAGAGTCTGACAAGAACGAGTGACTTCTGTCCACGACAATTTGTGAATTACGCTGTTGCCATCCAAAGAAATTTCTCAAATTATTTCCCTATGACCCAGTCATCAACGCCATTCTCGTCTTTTATTCTTTATTTATAATTTTTAAGATTGCAATCAGCTTTTATTCATGTTGGGAAAAGGCAAGAATTATTCAATTATGCAACCCACGGATTATTTAAGTTTCTTTAATCATTTTAATTCCTTTACAGATAATTTATAAATACCCTCTTGTCGCAAATGCACAAATAAACCACCCCCTTGCCTTTCAAATAATAACCGACAAGCGACCTAGTAATCTTCACGGTCGATAAAAGCAATGCAAAACAATAAATCTGCTGAGCTAGCAGTTTTAGTAGATGACCTTATCATACTTGCCTAAATGTCACAGGTCCTACGTTTGTCATTTTTGTTTGATATTTACTCTAAGGGGAAGGTGTCATTGAATATTATAGCTCACACAACTACTTAAAGGGTCCAAAGTTCCAAATGGCCAGGCATGCTTTGCCGAGATGTAGAATTGTGTATTATCCAGAGTCCAACAGAACCACTTTAAACTGGTTTCGATTATTTACTTATTACCTCATTCCATGATAAGAAATAAGTAGATTCACAATGTTTGTACTTCTCCTTAAGTTATAAGGTCCAAGGAGAATAGTTAAATATTGTCAGCCCCTGTCAAAAGTCCACTTGTTACGAGAAGACCATAATATTTACCATAGCATAGGTGAGTAAAGAAAGGCAGTGGCTGAACTCTTATCCTTTTGGCTCATTCTGATTGCTGATTTGACATTTTTTCCTGCTTTCTAAGCAAGTGTCAACTTGAGACAAGTTTGTATCCTGCAGGGAATATTCAATAACTTGTTAGGGTGAGGAACAATAGGCCATTATTTGTAATTAAAGGCAATCCTGCTTCCTGCGCCCCTTCCCTTCGGAGATAAATTTTGCGCCCCTTTAAAGATTAATTTTGCGCCCCCCCCCCCCCCCCCCAGAAAAATATAAAAATGCTTTCTCTAATGATTCCCCTAGTGGCAAATATATCTACCTTCAAAGAAATTATTCATTACCTCCAGCTAAGGAAATTTGAAAGAACATTCCTTTAAAATTTACTTTCATGACAGAATATTTCAAGTGTTCCCAGTACAAACATAATTTGTACTCCCATCCAAAGATGTCCGCAATTCATGTAAATGCCCACCTATGGTTTCATTTTGTAATAGCATCATAACAGATTTTTCGATATCTGATTGAAGTGATTAAAATCTTTTTGGCGAAGCAAAATGTCAGGGTTGAAGCATTCTGATCATTTTTTTTTCTTTTTCCTTTATTATAAGTTGCCTTTTTAAAATACATTTGGCTAAAAAAAAAAATTTGTTTGCGTCTATCACTTCAAAATGTCAACTTTTGTTTTCTAAATATCTGGGCGAGGCTGCTATACAGAATTACAAAGATGTCTTAACAAGCTAACAGGTAAAAATCTATGTTATTTTATGATAAAACACAATGTCTGCTAGAATGATAAATTTTCACAATTTTTTTAAATCCAAAGAACAGAAACTGCAATGAAAATTCATAAACAAAATGACCTATCGAATTTGATAGCTGGACACTACGATCAAAAGGTTTTTTTAATCAGATGCCAGAACACAAAGTAACATAATTAAAAAAACAAAAAAAATAATATCGGGGCCTCACAAGGTTGAAGGTAAAAATTCAGCATTAAAACAGTCGATCTCCTCCTGCATGGATATTTTTTTTCAAGGAGATACTTTTGGTACTGAAATAAAAATGAAACCACGAACCACACCCCCAAATTTAAATAAATGAATACAAAATAATAAAACTGTGTAAAAAAAAAAAAGAAATTGAAAAAATTGGATACACATTTGGAGGAAAAAAATAAAATCTACACTCGATCTACTAAAAAGATTGACCTGGAAATGAAACCTTTCATTTAATTGTAAGATTTGTCTTTCATATCATATGCATGAATTAAGCCAATATTGTGAAGGCAAAATATTACAAAAGATGCAAGAAAAAAAAAAAAACAAAAACAGCAAGGCTAAAAAAGAGAGACATCATCGAAATAAATTGTTTCTTGCTGCTACTTTTTTAAATGAAAAAAAAAACAGTGTGAAACGTGGAACAGTTCACGTTAGATTTCAACCATCATTCCAATAACAACATGCCACTCGGCCAGTAAATGAAACACTTTTAATTTGGATCACATATATTTTAGATTAGATAAATAGGCAAATTATTTGAAATCTTTGCAACCTCTACCACATCGTCTTACTTCACACAGAATCACCATTCTAAATTCCCTCAGACAAAACACTCAGAAACATGTGTGGACGTCCGACATTTCATCATTATTGTATACACGCGCATGCGCTGTAAACGTAAACACACACTACATGCTGCATGCTATGCCCGAATGAATGAGGGGCTCGCCGCGCCGCGCCGTAAATGCACCGAGGTGGATACCCAGGCAGCGAGAGTGAAGCCGGGAATTTCGGATGATTGGGCAGAAAAGCGCCTAAATTTTGACATATTTCAATCTACTCACCTGGATGCCCCTCCCCTACTGATTCAGAGGTGAAGAGGAAGGTGTCTCCCTCAGCTACAGATGTAACATGGTTCTCTTGAGCCATTTTTAGTGTAATAACAAGGTTGGTTTGCTGTGAAAAGACAGGCGAACGTGGTTCTCTCTCCGAACGATTTCGTGTGAAAGAGACCGACCAAAGAATTCTACGACCATTTAGTTGGATCGCACGAGTCACCTGACTGAAATAGATGCTCGTGATTGGATGATGTTCCGATAACCTGCATGATAATGCAATTGAACGTTCGAGTGAGCTCGCGAGGCAATCGAGCAGTAGTGGGAGGGGTTGCAAACAAACATTAAATGCACTTCAGTCAGGTTATTTTTGACATGTACCGTAAATAAGAATACAAAATTGTGATCAGCAGATATAAGAATTAATGAATGCGTATGTCTAGTTTCTGTACGACAAGCAATGTCAGGTGCGTAGTCTGCTGGGGCCAAGGGCTGACTGGACGAAAAATTATACGAAAAATACAGTATGATGACCATATTTGCCCAGGGGGGAAAAATCCCTTCAATTCCACATCCCTTTTATCATTCTGGATACGCAAGTGCCAAAGTTCTGAGACCTTAAAGTTTTTAAGCTTATGTACAAACACATACCGTATATATTGTTTAGATTTATTATTATATATTGCAAAATGTTTGCTTTTTATACCTGAACAGGCATCGCATATCGGAGTCCAGCGAACCGTCACTCGATAACCCAAAATAAAATGAACAAAGCAGAGCAAACATAGCTATATATATATATATATACTATATGAATTATATTACAAGCAGCATCGCCAAAATTTCATAAACACCCAACACAATTATTTTGCGACAATATGGGCATCGACCCGACCACAAAGATTCAGTACTATGCAGAATATCCTTATTGTCAGACTGTATGATCGGCACTGTGACGAACACAGGGCTTGCGCCAAATGGGCAGATCAGACGACACAGAATGCTCATGCCCCTGACGCATATATAGATCATAGACGCACGAAGTTCCGTCGACTATTAAAGCACACGCACTGCTCGCGTCAGACAATTTTCGTATCACACTCACACAATTCTATCGACGGACAGCGTCAGTTCATGCGCCAGACGCAAACAGATAATGCGCCAGACACACACAGGCTCTGTTGACGGACACATGCATTCATGACATTGGATCACATTCCGTTTAGGGGGTAAAATTATACGCAATGGTTCTAATCTGATCGGCCAGTAAAAAAAAAAAAAAAAAAAAAGCCATTGCGTATAATTGTAAAAAAAAAAAATGGACAAAGATTGGATATATTGCTTGAACGTTTCACTCGTGGAGAAGAATGCCTCACGGTACAACGAGTTATCTTTCTTGGAAATGTGAGTGGTCCTGAAAAGGACCTTCCCACTCTCGACGTTTCGATGAGCATGTTCTCATCGTTTTCAAGATTGGCTATGTCACGTAAAAGATAATTGACAAAAAAAGATAAAGTGCCTATATTCTGTTCAAGACTAATATGGGGTTAATTCACGGGATGATAATGAAGAGGTGTTGGTATAGGGTCGGGACAGGGATGCACATTATCAGATAGTAGATAGGAAAAAAAAACATTTGAAGTCAATCGGACAATAAATATTAAAGAGAGTTCTGAATATTTCAATTAGGCCTATGTGATTTTCATGCACATTTGGCAAAATTTGGTCACGCGTTTTATATGTCATGCACTTCTCGACTGATATCTTATCATAACTCATTGTTTTCAAGATTCCGTACTTAGATGCATTTTTTTTATTCAAAAGGTTGAATCAATAAATGTAACTGCATCCATATATTTATAGACATAAAAGGAAATTTGGCTTATAAACGTTTGAAAAAAACTCTAACTTGCTGAAAAGTGCGTGATACATGCTATATTGTGACCAAAAATTTGCCAATTTGCATGAAGATCACTGTTGATTTGTAGATGAAATGTTCATAGCTTTCATATTTAGTGTCCGATTTACTTCCCTTATATGCTCGTCTGATTTTTCTGCTTATAATCAAGGCAAGATTTATCTGCCCCCCCCCCTTGACGACTGTTTCACAAGTAGCTAGGTTTCTTTGGCGCCCCCCCCCTTTTTTTTATGGTAGGGTCGATGGGAAGTGAGGACTACCCATTAACATCTCAACTTGAACGTCAATCGTCACAAGTTAATTTATTATTTAGATTTTCGAGCTTNTATATATATATATATACTATATGAATTATATTACAAGCAGCATCGCCAAAATTTCATAAACACCCAACACAATTATTTTGCGACAATATGGGCATCGACCCGACCACAAAGATTCAGTACTATGCAGAATATCCTTATTGTCAGACTGTATGATCGGCACTGTGACGAACACAGGGCTTGCGCCAAATGGGCAGATCAGACGACACAGAATGCTCATGCCCCTGACGCATATATAGATCATAGACGCACGAAGTTCCGTCGACTATTAAAGCACACGCACTGCTCGCGTCAGACAATTTTCGTATCACACTCACACAATTCTATCGATGGACAGCGTCAGTTCATGCGCCAGACGCAAACGGATAATGCGCCAGCAAAGAGCCTTATATTTTAAGCTCTTTGTGCGCCAGACACACACAGGCTCTGTTGACGGACATAGTCATGACATTGGATCACATTCCGTTTAGGGGGTAAAATTATACGCAATGGTTCTAATCTGATCGGCCAGTGAACAAAAAAAAAAGCCATTGCGTATAATTGTAAAAAAGAAGAATGAAAGAAGAATGCATCACGGTACAACGAGTTATCTTTCTTGGAAATATGAGTGGTCCTGAAAAGGACCTTCCCACACTCGACGCGTTTCGATGAGCCGCTCATCGTTTTCCAGATTGGCTATGTCACGTAAAAGACAATTGACAAAAAGAGATAAAGTGCCTATATTCTGTTCAAGACCAATTATAATGAAATGGTGTTGGTAGGCTGGTATAGGATTGGGAGGGCGATGCACATTATCAGATTAGTAGATAGGGAAAAAAAAATTGAAGTAAATCGGACAATAAATAAGAGAGTTATGAATATTTCAATTAGACCTATGTGATTTTCATGCACATTGGCAAAATTTGGTCACGCGTTTTATATGTCATGCACTTCTCGACTATGATCTTATCATAACTCATTGTTTTCAAGATTCCGTACATAAATGCATTATTTTTAATTCAAAAGGTTGAATCAATAATTGTGGTCAAAAATTTGCCAATTTACATGAAGATCACTGTTGAGTAAATGTAATGTTCATAGCTTTCATATTTTAGTGTCCGATTTACTTCTCTTATCTGCTCGTCTGATTTTTCTGCTTATAATCAAGACAAGATATCATCTGCCCCCCCCCCTTGACGACTGTTTCACAATGTAGGTTTCTTTGGCGCCCCCCCCCCCCCCCCCCCCC
>BQKZ01007185.1:21571-32382 GCA_036244855.1 Temnopleurus reevesii | reverse complement strand
CACATTTCTTACTCTTTCTTTCTAATATACCTCGATGCTCTAAGGAATGAAAGACAATACACTGCTGTACATAAGGGAGAAAGGAAAAGAGTTAGAAATAACAGAACATAGAACTCGAGGCCTTCATGGCTCTCTCCTTTCATGACAAGAACAGGAATATTCAATGCTCTCTGGAAGTAAAAGGACTTTGGATTCTTGTTTAAAACCGAGTTGATGCCTTCTTACCCTAAAAAAAGTGGTATAGAAAAAAGAAATTGAAAAACATGAGTTGGGGTGAATGCAATGAAAGATATATTGAAAATTATTCCCTTCCGATGAAGAATTCTGGCATATCACATGACAAAGAAACATAGGATGCCTAACAGGAGAAGGGATGTTAGATCTTCTCATCTTCTCAGATAACATTTGGGTAAAATAAGAGCATACATCTCTATCAAACATTTGGGGGAGTTTCAATTACACAGGACCTTCAGTGAGGCATTTGCCAGATCTATCGAGGGATAGACAATTTCAGCGGAGCAGTAGCGTGAAAATAATTCCAGGCTTTGGATTGAGTTTAAGGGCTTTCTGCGAGCCTTCAGGCCGATTCATGCTCCTGCATTACGTGATGGTCATAAATAAAGGGCAATCACAGCCATTCACCGTGGTGCCTCGGTCGGAAGGATGCAGCGGGCGGAAAAGACAAATGCAGAAAAAAGCTGAGTAAACTGGTAGGGTAACAACTCGGTGCTCCATTTCTGAACCAGTGTTTGTGAATTTCACTAGAGGATATACACATACTGTTGCTATTTGCTTATATTTCAATTCATGGAATGTACAATTACGTTCATGAGTATAATCAATGTAGGTCACTCCAAGCTTTTTATATTGGAATTCAGAACACTTTTTTAAATTGTTATCACTAGCTGAGAGGAATGGGATCATTGGGCCATAGCTTTTGCAGTGCAAGCAGAGGTCAACAGATTCTGACTTGTGCTTTGCCTATGATAGAGAATTCACTGTTCTGAATGGAGAATAAAAGGCTTTTGAGAATATCATCTTTTGTCGACTACACTAACAGCTTAAAGTTATTTAAATATGTTATGAATAAATGAGACATCAAATAGAAAGAAAATAGCTAGTATTTTGTACAAACATGAGAATGTGCAATCTTTTCCAAAGTATTGCTGTTCAATATCTTTCATTTTTGGAATAAACATGATAAACACCAAAGAGAATTGTTGCCAATTTGAGGAGAAAAGTATTAGACATGATAATTTGACTGAAAAATGGTTACCACATGATAACTGAGCCAATCTACTTGCGTCATAGGAACATCATATTACCAAGATCCCTAGGAGTCTTGATTATCTTTTATGGGTGATTTATATCTAAGGGATGAAGTTTGGTTAAACCTCAAGAAATGGAACCTATACAGATTTTATGGAGGTAAAATTTATATCAAAAGAAAGTATTGCCAATATCAGGAAGAAAATAATTGGGTTTCCACATTGCATTTCAACTGATCACGTTAAGTCCTATCAATAATCACATTAATGATTCTCAATTACTATTTTGCAGTTGATTTATATAAAAGTAAACAACAAAAGAAGGTATTGCCAATTCGAGAAAAAGTATAATAGAGATATAAAACACTGATTATGGGCAACCACATGACATTTCATCTGATCCCCCGAAGTCTCATCAGTGGGCCAAACCACTTGAACAGCAAATCACAAGAGTCCCGGGCAGTCTAAAAGACTTGACTTCGGTTGATGTTTCATTTAAGGACACCATATCGGTTTCTAGCCTCAAACCAAATGCACTGATCACATAATACTAATTGCAATCGAAATGTAAACACCTGCAGCTACGGTATAATAGCGTTGATGATCACATTTTCAAAAATGGTACAAAAGCTAGAAGGCTTGTATGTGGGATAATTTTGTTATTATAGTTTTGAAGAAAACACAGAGAGTTTGGTATTAGAAAGCAAAGAGGTATGCAATTGTGACTTCACTGCATGGGTTCCTGCTTGCAGATCATTCTTTGTACTTTAATCCAGTTCTGTGTAAATCATATCAAAAAGATGAAAAATACAAAATACAAGCAATGTCGGGTATTCCAGATGAATAAATGTGACAGCTTAAATTCCGTATCAACCCTTATTTCTTATATTTTTCAGAGAGTACAAGAGGATCACAAATAATTAAAGGTGATTTCGTAAATTCCTGAAACTGGACTTTGATAAAGTGGCAGTATAAACCATTGATTTCATGGCATCGTTATCTGTAAAGCCACAAAAAAGATTAATCATGTTGTCATGCCAACCATATTTATAGACATCTGTTATAAGGCACTGAAATTCTGGAACCTGATTGGTCAAGAGGAACGTTGTCATTTATTACCCATGTCCAGGGACTTGAACTATCATCTCGATGAAAAACGACATATAACTTTTATGAGCAGGGTACTTCAGCAGTCAAGTTTACACTTCCAATACATGTTACTAATATTTGTTAATATCTAATCTCTAATTTGGATTTAAGTGACTACTAGAGGGGATACACGCCATGCCAATTATATAATGGGTCCATTCTAATTGTTCAGCACCTCAAAGAATTAAGATGACCGAATTCAAAAGTTGCCTGAAATTAGCATCACATTTATCAATCTAGTTGAAGATATACAGCCCCATTTTTTTATCATAATGTATTCATATGTTAAAGTTTACTACATCACTCAAAACCTTCTTTAACTTGTTGACTACTGAATTTTGAAATTCCCATAGACTTTGTATAGGTATTACCCAGTTCCGGTAGTCAATGGGTTTACTTACTTTAACAACCACCTGTATATAAAGCCCATTCGTCCACAATATTCAAATTTGAATGAACATGCCGTATAAATTTCTCTCTCTCTCTCTCTCTAAAGACTTCTTTCTTGACTCCCTTGAAACCATGTTAAATAGAAATGAATCTGTATAGAGAGTCCATCTGCTACTAAAGACCCCATTTTCTGTCTCCATTGGGTGGTCTTTAGGGACAGGTTTGACTGTATTAGCACCTAAATACGCTACTCCCATTATTTTCAAGAAATTATTTTGAAATTAAGATTTCTCATGTCCAATAGGAAGAGCGATGATATTCCCTTTAATCACAATGTGGCTCCTTAATTTTGTTAAAGATCAATGATTTTCCTCATCTCCGAGGCAAAGATTAAAAATCAATGAGCCTTGGGCTGCAGGTTAAGGGACAGACTGAAACTGTAAAATACCATCTCTGTATCAGATACCTCACGCAAGGAATGTACAAAAGTTCCCTCTCAGATTGAAATGTTTGAAAGTTAGGAGTTTCATTCTGTGGAAGGTGACACACTAATTGGAAATTAATGGACCTTAAGTCTGACTCACTCCTTTGCATTTTAGCCTGTGTTAGCCTAGTGTTTTTGAAAAAATAAGAATGCTTCCATGACCCAAGTTTATTCAATGAACTATACACGAAATGAAGGGAACCAATCTCTCGTTTCATTTGGTTGATGTTCCAAATAAAATCTCAATCTTCCTACTAGGCAGAATTGTTAATTTCCAGATTACCTTTAACCCTGATACAATTTCTCAAGTTTACTGGCAATCGATGAAACCCCGAGGAAATGATGAACAGCTTAAAAATCTATGAACCTATAGCACAGAACGTGCTTAATAGACTAACAGCATGTAATGCTGAATGTGCCATGTACAACATCTTATAATTCTGATTTAAAAACCTTCTTAGTTTTGCCACATTTCCCTTTAATTTCTTTCAAGTTCGCTGGGATCAATGATTTCCCGGGGATGCTCGGCACAGTTTAAAAAAATCAATGAACCGAAGGTATAGAACGGGCCATACACTCATGCATTAAATTGAATCTTTGACTGCGCTGAAATACATATAATGTATATTAGTCTTAATCTCACATTTAATTCTGATAATGTTTGTCAAGTTTTAAATCCATGATTTCCCAAGCTATGAGGTATAAATAGAAAATCAATCAAACAAACTCATACCAAATGTAAATAGAGTAAAATCATATAATGCGAAATGTGCCATTTACAGCATCTCATAGTTCTGCTAAAATATTGTTCTTGGTTTTCCAACATTTCCCTCTAATTCTAATAAAAATTCTCTCAAGTTCGCTGGGATCAATGATTGCCAAGGCTGCTAGGCTCAGTTTAAAAAATCAATGAACATATGGCACAGAATGGGCTACATACTTACGCATCAAATTAAATGTTTAACATCTTTGAAATACATACTATGTGTTAGTTCTAATTTCAAATTTTAATTCTTAAGGCATATGTCTCAAGTTTGTTTTATATGATTTACCAATCTTTTCCCTTTAATTCTAATTAAATATCTTTCAAGTTCCCCTGGATCGATGATTTCCCCGGGCTACTAGGCAAGGATTAAAAATCAATGAACCTTGAACACATAATGGGCCACATACCAATGCATCAAATTAAGCCTTTAAGTTCTCTGAACTACGTACAGTGTTAATTTTAGCATCACATTTAATTCCGAACGTATATATCTAAGATTTGTTTTAATACCATGATATCCCTTGCATCAAATTAAATATTCAACCTATCTGAAAGACATCTGCGTTAGTTTCAAGATTCCCTGTAACTCTAATTTAAATCAATTACTTCCTAAAGCTGTAAGGCACAAATAAAAAAAATCAATGAATCTAGGAACACACAACTGGAGATTCATCTAGGTATCAAAGTGAGTCTTAAACCTCTCTAAAACCATTATTTTTAAGTGTAATCTTAAAAGTTGGTTTGAGATTAATGATTTTTCCGAGATGATATACAGACTACAAATCAATGAAACTTGAACCAAAATACAGGAACAAACAAAGTGATATAATTACAAACACCTGTTGCATTGTATCAAGTCTTAGGCTAGTGTGTTCACACTGTTAGCTGAAACCTTAGGATTTCAGAAACTATGATAGAAATATGGAAGTGTATACATGCAACATAATGGTTTGTACAAGTCATCTCTTTGTCTTTTCGACAAAAATTCATTTGCCTTGGCCAAATTAGTTGAATAACTTGCCTTTGTGCTGAACGTATAGGGTTGTATGCCTATGTTAGCATCAGTCAAGTTTTTCCCCTGTATATTCTGGAAGCATACATTAGATATTACACACATTGGGTTAAAAGTTTCCCATCTGTTTTCTGTGCACAGGGAGCATATTTGTTAATTCATATAGTGTATAGGTAAAAACAATTTCTTGGGGTTTTATATATATTTTTTTTTTTGCTAATAGCATTCTGCCTATAGACTTGTCCAAACATATTTTTCAAAACATGAAAATTACAAATGCCTTATGTGTGAACAAGGGCCTGTAACATAAAAGAGATATGATTCATTGAAAACGTATGATATCTCTGTGGTTGAGCATTTATACTTTATTCAAAATATTGGTTAGTTTAAAGTTTCCCTTTAATCTTGGTAAGATCCCTCTGTCTGTCTAAGATCTGTGATTTCCAACGCAATGATGCACAGATTTAGAATCAATTAACCACCGCTTGTCCTTAGACCATGCTGTGAGAGATTAAGTGATGCATAGCCGTACGGCTTGCATAGCTGCAAACATTTGACAATGGAAATTAGTAAAAATCCTCCCACAAATTAGTAATCTTCACATATTATACATTGAAATGTATGGTACTTATGTTGTCAAAATTAGTAATCTCTTGTGAATTTTGCATAG
Organism: Temnopleurus reevesii; assembly: GCA_036244855.1. Taxonomy (NCBI): domain Eukaryota; kingdom Metazoa; phylum Echinodermata; class Echinoidea; order Temnopleuroida; family Temnopleuridae; genus Temnopleurus; species Temnopleurus reevesii. Next base: position 26,643 of record BQKZ01007185.1, on the reverse strand, counting down.
AACATTACAAATTTATGCCCAAAATTAGAAATAATTACTAAAAAATTAGTAACAGTTGGCAGCTATGGGCTTGGATGAATACACATGCATAAAATACATTTAAATCTAACATATAGCTAGCATATATGAATTTCAATATAAGCTCAATATGTACAGAAACACGCAGCATCGTGGTGTAGTGGTTCTGACTCCTGCCTTCAACCCAAAGGTCGTAGGTTCGAATCCCACCCATGGCACTAATTTCCTTCAGCAAGAAATTTATCCAAATTGTGCGGCACTCAACCCAGGTGAGGTGAATGGGTACCGGTAGGAAGAAATTCCTTGAATGCAGTGAGCGCCAAATAGTAGCCATGCTACAGCCGGGTAATAATGCAGAGCGCTTAGAAACACTTCGTATTAAGCACTATACAAATGTTGTGTATTATTATTATTATCTAAAATATTTGGTAAAAGGGCTGATTTGGTTGGTGTGAACTCAATGTATGACTTATGCCCATGTTAGCATCGGCTAAGCATCTCCCCTGTATAGTTCTGTACTCGTGACTAAGGGGGTGTTAATTGCCTAGAATCAACTGCAAATCAACTGCAATTTTGGAAATTGTAACGCGCATTTTTATTTGCACGCGGTGTGCGCATCTCACAAGATGCGCTTGAAACAATGATTTTGATTGGCTTATTGCGATCAACTGCAACTTGCGATCAATTGCGACCTTTGAGCAACACCCCCTAAGCCTTTATAATTTCTTCAAAACATGTTTGTTAGTTTTAAGTTTCTCTTTAATCTTAGTGAGGTCCCTCAAATCTGTCTAAGATCTATGACTTCTCTGATTTCTCATCCAATGATCCAAAGATTTTTGAGGATCAAGGAATGCAGTATATATCTTTATATAATAATATTGTATATATTTATGTTAAGATAAAAAGATGAAGCGACCACGTTCCGTTGAATAATTCAAAAATGAAATGAGTAAAATGTAGAACGCAAGTGAAGACATAGTCCTCTAATAATGGAGTTTAACCCTCAAATAAGAAAGAAAGTCTTTTTTTCTATCTTTATTCGTCTCGTGTGATGGTACCTGAAGAGTAGCGAGACTTTCTTTCTTATTTGAGGGTTAAACCCCATCATTAGAGGACTACGTCTTCACCTACGTTCTACATTTGACTCATTTCATTTTTGAATCATTATATGTTAAATACACTAGGTGTATATTTGTGTTGCAACAAATGCAGAGATGCCAAATGTTCCAGAAAAGGCTACTCATGCGGTCAAAATCATAATGTGGAAAATGCTACACGTGAACCAAAATAAAACATGACAACAATAACAATACTCTCAGGCATTCAATTTTAAAGAAAGCCTAGAATTCATGTGAAAATACACCTCATGTATATTCCAGAATTGTTAGCATCTCTGGAAGTGCAAATGTGGGACTAAGTATTAAAGATGGAAGAGATAAAGCCACAAACTGGAAGGATATAGGGGGTGTTGCTCAAAATCAACTGCAAATCAACTGCAACTTTGCAAATTGTTAAGCTCATTTTCATTCGCGCACGGTTTGCGCATTTGACAAGACGCGCATGAAACAATGATTTTGATTGGCGCGTTCCGATCAACTGCAACATGCGATCAATTGCAACTCTTGAACAACACCCCATATATATATCAATTCATGGCCCATACCACAGACGGTCTCAGATAGCAGAGCCAGTCAATTAAAATATCCAAAGTGATTTATACTGCACATTGATAGTCAGGAATTGAGCCACAAGGATTAATGGTTTGTGTTCCTGTTCGATGGGCTTAGAGAACACACCCACATGGTAATGACATAGGATTAATAGATATCTATTAAAGTCAGGATTAATTGCTGAAAAAGTACTTATGGTGGGTTGCAATATAATTGCAGTCAATTCAAAATAATTACAAATTGAACTTGCAATTTATGCTTGAAAGAAGATGTTCATGGCATAATGGTTTGAATTGAATGATACCAATCTACACTAATGAAAAAAAATATAAGGTTAAAGGTATAGATTCGTAATGGTCGGGATGCAGAAAGTGATGTGAAATGAACTGATGTATTCAAAAGTTGTTTTACATGCCTAAATATACCTGAGTGGGAAATTAGGAGAAGAATTTTACACGTTCGGCTGTGATTCCTATACGGTGAGTTAAAGTATTCGCACGGAGGACCACCCGCACAGAATGGGCGGAGTGATCGGTGGATTTGTCCGCAGTGTGTGAGTTCGTATTCACTTTGCATGTGCAGCACATTGTGTTGGGGAGGGTGATGCTGTCGTCATTTATCATTTTGCGATAATTAAGCCATTTCTTGATCAATTTTATTCAAATACACTATGAACATGCTCTAATTTGCCATTGAAAAAAATGAAGCGCTATCTCTCCCAAAACCGGTTTAAGTAACCAACCAATCAATCGTGTATAATTTTATCTTTTTTGTGCAGTCTCAATAAAAAGAACTGATGCACTTTTTAAACTTAGGTATTTTTAAGGCATTCTTTAAAATTCCCACTAAATGCAAAAAGGGTTTAGATGTATAGCTCTCTAAAACTAAAGATATCTGGAAGCACATGGTTTGGGGCCAGCAAAACTATAATGCTCTAATCGCCAGAGCTGCCTGCAAAGGTTTACTGTATGTGTAAATTGCTCAGTTACGCCTGTTGCTGGAAGCTTATTAATAATTGATGTTATATTGCATTTTGAAACAAACAGCACCAATTAACTAATAAAATCAAAGTGATTCCTATTTTAGAAATGGGTTTAGAATAATCATCGAGTATAGCGCCAGCTGAATCAGCTAGATTTTATTTAGATTCTCAACAACATCATTGCCTTTAATCATCAAATGCATAGAAAAGAGTTCAGGACTTATTAGAGTGCAATGATTTATAGGGTACGGCTCTTGATGTTATGGGCGTGTGCGCTTTACAGGCACGATGAGGCCACAAACAGTGATAATGAGCTTCACTGAATATATGCGTGCACTCTAAAAACATGCTAGTGGTTAGGTAATTTCAGTTTGATAAATGAAGCTGTTTGGGAGTCACAATTTTTATTTTATGGTCAACCCACTGGCTATTGAATTCTAAAATATTAATAATAGGATCACATGTTTCTAGTGCACAACACAAAATTTACCAAAACGCTTTGCGAATGGAACCTCCAGTCTAATTTACAATATATTGACCCATAAATTTGTATTTCTAACAAAGATTGCCTATTGCTTGTTTCATAAAGCTGTTTGTATAGCTACACACGACTCTATATAGGACTGGTGACCCTTTCTCAGGGTTTAACTTAGCAATATTGTGCTGCATCCATATTGTGCTGCACTCGACCCAGGTGAGGTAAATGGGGATGTCAGGAAGAAATTCCTTGTAATGCTGAGCGCCGTAATGGCTGCCAGCTAGAGCCGGGTAATAATGAGTGTAAAGCTTTCAGCGCCATGAGTACCAATAAGGTGGACCTGTGCGCTCTACAAGTAGCCACCCTTATTATTATAATATAGATGCCATTGAATGCAGAAAAAAACATTTGCATATACCGTAGCCATATCTTGCCGACCCCTAGGTATCAAGACAATGTCAGAACTAAAGAACTTTTTAAATTAGAACACCATCCCATTCTTTTAAAAATTAAAAACTATGCCAGCAAAAATCAAATCGGTGAGAATCACTGATAATTAATGGCAGTGTTACGTTCTAATCCTCTAATAAAAAGTTATTAGGAAATAAATCACAGTGAATTTATGATGAATTGAATTGCTAAAACTTATCACCAAAACCCATCAAATTGTCTAATGACTCTTAAGTGAGATTCTAATCTCAATTATTAACTTCCCGTGACATTTAGAAAGGAAATCTGTATTGAGAACTTAGTTGGAGAATATTTGGACGTGCTCTAGTTATCAGAGGTGCTGAGAATACAAAATCGGTTGGTTAAGGCCAACTCACACCTTTGCGTTTTTAGCCTGCATGGACCAGCATATTTTTACATTAAAAAGCTCCCTCTGTGAACATCATATGAAAAATTCAGAAGAAACCTGAAAACATATCTCTTTAAAAAAACAACTAATCTAGTGATAATCCCAGTTCCTCTGACTTCTTTCTCTTTTTCTATGTTTTTTTTTAAGCGCATAGGGACTTTCGCATGATTGTATTATGCGCTATATAAAAGTGTTTCATTATTTATTGTTAACAAAAACGTGGATCGAACGGTGGAATGACGTTCGAATTGCGCTCAACACGCTGAATCAATGCAGGCTAAAAACACAAATGTGTGAGTCAGCCTTTATTGGCTATGTATTCCTTCTACTAATACTGGAGACCACTACTTGAGACAGTCAGTAATTATATTAACCCATTCATCACTGAATTGTGTATTTGCTATGGGCATTGCAAGTGGATAACTACTAAGGACAAGGAGACCACTTATTGACCCATTGATGAATTTTTCATCTCCCATAGGCTTTGAACTGGTGACTGATGCAAGCAGATTAACCCATTTAAACTCTCTACTGATTTGTGTTTGATAAAGTTGTGTGTAGATCTACGCACGACTGTACGATTGACTTGTGATGCTTTCTTTGGTGCGATTCAGCGCCAGGAGTTAACATTGAGTGTGAGAAAGGATCACCAGTTGATTGTACAGTCGTGCATAGATCTATACGCACAGCTTCATGAAACACAACCTAGGTCTGTTCATCTCCAGTACTACAAAATAGAAAATGTAATTATGGTTGACTTAATTGGGACAAAAAGCACCTGATTTCAGTATATTACGCATTAACTTTTTGGGTACTGTATTATGTATTTTCTACTTTGTGGGTATTAGCTCCGGTAGAGAATGTACCCACTTTCAAACAAATTTGGACTTTCTCCACCCTCTGCAAGGGGTACACTTGAATAAATCTCCTATGTTCATATCTTTATTAGATGCGATAATTTCTTGTCTGTCTACTGCAGAATTACAAAATCCACATACTTTCAACTACTATGGAAAATATATGTGTAATTTCTGTTTTTTTGTTTTTTTTTTTTGGGGGGGGGGG
>BQKZ01007184.1:13223-31618 GCA_036244855.1 Temnopleurus reevesii | reverse complement strand
AGTGGAACCTTGGTATAACGAAGTTAAATGTGACAAACCCCACTTTTGGGCAATTTACTAGTCTCAGCTCTTTATACTGCTTCATGTTTTGTTACCATGTTCGAGTGAAAACCCTGATATAAGTATAACAAGGTAATTTTCATTTGCCACTGTAATAGTGAAAGGTATATTTTTAACTGAAATTTGTGTAATATACTTAATCATGCATAGAAAATGTAGATTTTTGGGGACTCCTTTGGACATTGTATTCATTTCTGATAGAGCTCTTGTTAAAAATTTTATGTCGCCAAATATTGTCTGTCTGACAAAAAGAGATTTAATCATTCCACTTCAATATGAAGAAACAGATTTAAGTGAATAGGTCTTTTTCCTTGAAAGCACATCATTTTGGGATATGAAAAGTAAAAAGAATGCAAACATAATATCATCTGTGTGAAGTCAAATCGTTCTGCCACTTGCAATGGAGTAAGAAACCCTAACAAAACAAAAAGTCAGCATTCTTTTAAAGAGACAGAACTTTCTGGAATATGTTTCTTAAAAACTTTGCCAATAATTTTTTTTCTCTTAATTCCTCCAAAACATTTCACTGTCAAATGCTTTTTTTTAAAGAGGAGGTTCTTGAAATTTGAATGACTAAGGAATTGTTTTTAGTAATTCCTTTGAATGACTAAAATAATGTGTACAAATTTATGATAAGGGCAATTCAATGACAGTGTCATGCTAATTTTCTGTACAAATATTCAGCGAAATTCATTGAAATAGATGTTGCTGTTCCCCCTTTTTGAACTTCAGTGAATTTCAACAAATAGTTGTCAATAAATTGATGTAATAGACATAACACTTTTGTTGACTTTCCCGTAAGCCCTACATGTAATGCAATTCATGTTACCTTGCCAGTTAGGAATTAAATATGTGTAACAAATATGCACAAAATTTGAATAAAAAATAAGCAAATTTGACCATTATGCAGATTGTAGGATGAAGTTATATTTGGGTTATTTTGCTGCATATCTTTGGCAAAAAAAAAATTGCTTTTGAAATTAAGCAACATTTGAACAATGAGGTATGCAGCATGGATGAAGTTGTACGATGTATGACAGTATGGCTTACTCATAACCAATGCATAACCCTAACGTATTCATCATACTCAGTGTGTGATGGGGTACTCTAACATTTTGCCAAATATGTCACGCGTTCACTGTCTAGAACATTTAGATGCCACAACACCAATAAGTTGTTTAGCCTGGCGATGCAGCATTCATTGTGATTTATATGTTTCTCAATTGTTCTAAATAGGTTACAAATACCTTCAACTCATTATGAATATGTTATTCATGTGCCCAGAATTACCCACAAGTTTAAAAAAGAAAAAAAAATCAGTGTTCCAGAGAAAATGTAATATGGCAGGCATACACTGGCTAAAACGGCCTAGTATGACCACACCATAGAAACAGTTACATTGCACAAACCTTTCATGTTGAGCTCCAATTTGAATGAAAATGGGGTCACGTTTTATTTGTCTGTACAAATATATTTGACCTTTGTATATATGATGAACTGTATTACAAATTTTGTACAAACTGAAGGATTGGAAATAGTTTTTATTTGTTCTCCATTATTGCAATTCTGAGATAAATAGAATCACAAATAGTGATACTGATGAAATGATAACAAAACAGTAGATGTATGAAGGGTGAAGAGTTTGAAAATCAGAGGCAGGAAAGTGAGGAAAAGAGTGAGAAAGGAAGAGCAGAAAATGAAGGTGGGGGAATGAGACCAGAGGGAAATAAGAAAGAGAGGAAGAATAAGTGGAGAAAGGAGAGAATAGGATGTTATTATAAAACGGTGGACAGCGACTAATGGCCGAAAAGTAGTGCACAATAAATGATGCACCTATGAGTTGTGCACTTGTCATTCACAGAGCACTTCAGATGACCACTGGTTTTCTACCGTCCACAAGCCTTCGTCCACCAATTTAAAATCACACTAATGGAAAAGAGAATGAAATGGGAGAGTGACATTGGTGGTGCAATGATCGAAAGAGAGAGAGAGAGAGAGAGAGATTAAAGAAAGAGAGATACTGAGAACAGAAAAGACACAAGGAGGGGAAGAGTGGGAGTTAAACATACCTGCAAACGATCGAGTGAGATTTTATCTTATTTGGGAAGATTTGTTTGCTCGAAAATAGCAAAATAAGATACATGTATCATATCAAAAGGTAGGAGTTTGGAAAATGTTGAAACTTACAAAGAGCATGAAGAGTTACGTGGGTGATGAGACGAGAGAGGATGAAGGAGAGAGAGAATGTAAAAGATCAGTCATCTTTCTTCTTCTGGCGTAAATATTCAAATTTGAATGATACACGACGTAACACTAAAAAATTCAGAGAGAGAGTGAGAGTAAATATAAAAAAAGTATAGAGGAATAGTGGGGTTGGAATTAAAGGGGGGGGGGGGAGATAAAGTGGAAAAATACAATCTTGTCCGCGATTTCTGATTTGAAATAATAATTCATGCTTTGCTAGTTGGCCAAATTCTTCACATTTCAATATCAAGGTTTAAAAAAAAAATTTAGTCCGAAAACCAATTCAAAATAAAAATCTGGATTTTTCTTTAAGGCCTCTACTTTTGCTCTGAAGGGCACTTTCATGTCAAAATCGTACAATTGGAGGTGCATTTTTTTTATCACCATTAACCACAAAATGAATTAATTCAAGCTGTATTATAAAATGGTATACTTATTCTCGTCAAAATCTATCTAATCTATAATGTCCACAAGTGCGTTTCCTGACATATCATGCTGAATTTGGGGAGCTTACCCAGATTTTTTTTTATTTTTACGATTCTAAATGCGTTTTCCTGGTATATGTTGGTGCTATAAAGGAACACACTGGGTCCGAAGCCCCAGTGGGAAATTTGGGGAGCTGCCCCAGAAAAAAATTTTCGACTCTAAAATGTGTTTTCCTGGCATCTGTAGGGGCTATAGGTGCACACATGGCCCGGCTCTGAGAGACCGTGTAGCTAGCCCTTGCATGTGTTCCGTTTCTTTTGACTCTGAAAAAAGGGCTACTTTGATTCAGGAAAAGGGCACATTTCCTCATGTTAGAAATTTAGGGAGGCATTTGCACCCTGCCCCAGTCCCCGCCCACGGTATGCTGCCCCTTCCCTTGGGATGAGAATAGCCCGGGGGGGGGGGGGTGGATGGGCACTTGTCCCCACACCAGTCCCCTCCCGTATGATGCCCCCTCGGCATGAGAAGGTCTATTGTTAATTTTGTTAAATTATGTCCTGTTAATAAGCAAAATGTTTTGTGTTGTTTCTTTTTAATAAAAAAGGGCAACTTTGACACAGAAAAGGGGCACATTTTCTCACGTTATATATATATTTTTTTTTTTGGGGGGGGGGGGGGGGGGCAACACCTCCCCTGCCCCTTGGGCATGAAAATAGGCCATTTCCCGAGAGTTGATTCGTTTTTTTCTTGTGAATTAGTGCAAATTATCACAAAACCCCTTCAGGGAAAATATATACGAGTACGTCATCGATAAGGGCATATGTAATGCCATGTTCAAGGGTCGTTTCATAGGGGGCAAGTAAGTACATTGAAAGAGTGCAAACATACAATTGAGTTGGGGGCAAAATGCCCCTTTCAAGTACGGTAATACAACTTTACAAAAGAATTGGGTGCTATTAATCTTAATCTATTTGGTAAGTGGGAAAAGGAATGTTTCGTTTGACAAAGGAAAAGCCAGAGGGCATTTTTGACCCAGGAAAAAAGGGCACATTTTTTCATTCTAGAAATTGGGGGGGGGGGGGTTGGTCACTAGACTAAACAGACAAAAATGTGGCTCAAAAATTCGGTGTTGGTGATAAGAGAGCGTAATGGGGCTCCCGTAAACCGAGATGCGACTCATCAATAATTTATACCGAGTTTATATTTGAATACAACCGAATCGTATTTCTTATTTTGGACGATATGTCTAGATCTTAGCAACGTAGTAAACAATGCAATGCAATGCAAATGCGATATGCACGTACACACAAGTACGATAAGCAATGAACGTATTGGTGGATATTGATTTAGAAACGAACGAAGCCAACGCAGAAAAACATTCAAAATGACGGATTGTGTGCAAGTTCTAGACCCTAACTACAGAAGAATCGCAGGCTCGATTAGATCTGGACGAATACATAAAGGTAAATAACATATAAATCAATTAATTTTTGCTGTCATATAGGAGTTTTCTCGGGTCTTGTTTCAGCAAGATTCACTTCACTCAGTCTCGGGCTTGTTTCGTCGCTGCTCGACCCGCGGCCGCTCGGGTACCGTACCGGGTCCTGTCCAGCGCGAGGTTGGGCCGAGCAGAGGGGGTGTGTTCAGCAGTCTTCGACTCGATTATCTTTCCCGGCCAGGTGGTTTCGTGTCACTTTTACTTTTATGTTGTTTTACTCATGTTAAGGAATATTGCAAGTCGGGCCGCAAGTTGCAGTTGATCGGCATGCGCCAACCAAAATAATTAATTAATTGTTTCATTCACATTCTGTGTTTTTTTCTCTCTCAATCTCAAGTAGTTATCTAAATTCTCAACAATTAGTAAGAAGTATTATCGAAAACTGTGCTTAAATGAAAATACATTCATTTGCAACTGATTTGCAACTGATCGCATGTTTGTAGCAACACACCCTATTGATATCATTATCAAGTCGTCAATATCATGGGTTTGGTATCCAGCACTGCATGTTCAGAGGCACATTAAAATTTTAATCTCAAAGACAAAAGTATTGAGTTTTATATTCATGAATCTATTTATGGTTATCACTAACATTCTTATTATTTTTGCCAAAGGACAAATTATATTAATGAATACCATTTATATTTGATTATATTAGTTATTTAATAGGTTGAAGCAAAATTCACAGGAAAACACAATTTGCAGTTTATTGCTCTTTAAATCAGGGAACATCTGGTTTACTTAGACTATGGTACCGGTATAGTTCACACTAACACAAATTTCAGAATGGATACATTTCTCAACTTTTTTATAGCTGATAAATTTACATAGTGAACAATAGGTTTCCTTGATAGATCTATCAAAACAATACTTAGTGTAAACTCAAAAGAAATTTATGTTCATTTCATTTCCAGGCCAAGGAATAATAGCAGCTACCTCATCGATTCCCAGCAAATACCAAACCATAGTGACCAACAATGCTGATCAGAGAGGATTTGGTGCAACATCAAAGAGATTCAACTACGACATTACTGTTGTAAGTATAGACTACTTGATTTCTATTGTTTTGTGGAGTAATACTAGAATTACGAGCCTACTAGTGGTAGCCTGGGCCCAAAGTTTGAAAATTCTTGGGCCCAGATAATATGAACTTTGATAGCATTTCCATTTCTCCAAGTTTAAAGTGTATTTTGCAATCATTCTTGTTCCTGAGAATTATATACAAAAGGCCACTTCATTTGAATAGGGATGCGTCTTTATCAGATTGACAGAAATCATTCAAATCAAAAGAATTCATGAATGCTACTCACAACCATGATACCACATGCAATTTACTTTTTTTTTCTCAGCATCGCCTAGTGGCCTTTTAGCCGAGTAAGACATTTGCTGATCATTCTCACCTCAAGAGGAAAAAGTAGTGGAAAGCCAGGAGACAAAGTATATGAAAATTATATATTTTTTTTCTATACCTGTGTAAATCCAAATCATTTATTATGAGCATATTTTGCTTAGACGATGCATTGATATATCTTCTTTGTTGCTTATTTCAGAATGAGAATCCTGGTCCGGGGTCCTACGTTGATCAAGGCAAACCTGAACTCGTCAGACCATCCTACTCCAAGAAAGGAATGGGAGTTGGATTCGTATCCAAGGTAGAAAATCTAATGGTCAATTAAAATCTTTAAATGTCATGATACCGCCCCCCCCCAAAAAAAAAAAGAAAAAATAAATAAATAAATATAAAAAATAAATAAATAAATAAGTAAATAAGAATATTAAATATTGACTCAAAAGAAATACTTTGCAAACTTGTTTACTGTATGCACATTTAAAATGATTTTGGAAGATAGCCCTTTCTACATTTCATATTCATTATTTTATTTTCATTATCATTTCATGTAATTGTGCTTTCAGCTAGTACAGTCAGCACTGCCTTCATGAAATAATCACTGAAGCTGAATTAATATTTTGGAATAAAGCATACAAACTTGTTTTATCTACCTCTTTCAATTCAAGTTTCTTCCAAGGAAAACAGACTTAGGTCGACTTAGACCAAGTCATGATTTATAACTGAAGACATAATTGTTATCAAGACATTACTTTCTCAACCTTTTCATATGTAGATAATATGAAACATTTGTACAAATTTAGAGTGAATACCTTTGTATTGTCTTCATTCTATGTAGGAGAAAAGAGCAAAGAAGCACAAGAGTACCCCAGGGCCTGGCCCAGCGTACTCCTTGCCAAGCATGCTGACAACCAAGAAAGATTTCAACAGCGCTGCTACAACAAGCAGCTTTCATAATCCTATAGCTGTACCAAAAGACAAGGAATCAGCATTACCTGCCCCCAATCATTATAAGGTATGTAGGTCTATTCATTTATTAACTTATGGCTCTCATATACTTGTTCAATATTTGCACTGATTTATTTTCCAATGATGATGAGATTAATAATTATAGAGAAGTGCTGTGTATATTTCTTGCTTATTAATTCCAAACACCACCATTATTTGTTGTTTTGTGTTTTCAAGATATCTTCAACATCACTTAGCGTTCAAACAATTGACTGAAACTAGACTTTCGTATGTTCATAGAATGCATTAGAATTTTTCTGTTCATGTAATAAACCATATTCTTATACTTTATTCTATGCTCATTTGCACAGCTTTGTGATAGCACATCTTGTTGCCCTATAGACCATGTTCTTTTACTATATTTTTTGTCATTTTGACAGGTTTCTGACAGCACAATGAGAAGACATTACGGCAGTCAATTGCACTATAAACCATGTTCTTAGACTATATTGTTTGTAAATTTTCACAGGTTTCTGACAGCACAATGAGAAGACATTACGGCAGTCAATTTAAAGCTTCCTTCAAATCAACATCAAAGAGAGTTGACTTCAATAAAATACAAAGCGTCGCCCCTGCTCCTTGTAAGTACATTACAATTTAAATTATAATCAGGGAACTTTATTGGTTATTTATGGCCAAGATGCCAGCCGTTCATGGATAAGCATTCATTGTTTCCATTTGCTTCATCTTGATTTGTCCCATTGTAATACAGTGGAAACTCGGTCCTGGTATAAAGAGGTAAAAAATTAGGTCCCAGCTCTTAACGTATTGTTTCTACATTGTAACTCTGCTATAGAGATTCCTGGTATAACAAGCTATTTTTGATGGTCCCAAATACCTCATTATACTGTAACACTAAAATAATGAAATTTTGTATAACTTCGAGTAATCATAGAATGAACAAAATTACAAAAGCACAAACATAGTATATGCTGACAATCTTCCGTAGATTAAAGTAGGCATTTCAAGCAACTGTGGCCTTTGCAATCATATAACCCCTTTCCATATGTTTTCTCTGCACAGGCCATTACACAATCAATGAGACGCTAACCAAAGATGCTCCCAAGGTTCCCATGAGTAGCTTCAAATCAACGTCCAACAGAGATGTCATTCATGGCAAGTCACCTGTAAGTCTACTTTTATTTCATTTCTGTAATATGTACTTTCAAAGTCCTAAATTTCTTAGTACCAACATTTCCTTAATGATTTCAGGTTACAGGGACAAGCAAGTCAATATTTTCTTCCAACTTGCAAGTGGGCTAACAAGTGCACAAAACAAGTTTTACATTACTCTCTCCTCACAGTTTATACATGTAGTAGCTGACAGTATGAGAAAAAAGGTCCTTGATCTGTTCAGGCCTTTTTTTTTTTTGGGGGGGGGGGGACGGCTCTCTGGTTCATGATCTGAAACTTCCATAGTTACTGAAGTAATGATCAAATTCCAGTCTTATCTTGGAAGCAGTCTGAATGGTAATTAGACTTTTGCGTTCAAATCAAGATTTTTTGCTTCAATTTCAAATCATGGCATTCATAATAACTTTAGATTCCACCATTATTATAATTTATTCGGCTACATTTGACTGTATTGTAACTCTGGTTTTCTTTCTTTAGGCGCCCGGTCCAGGCCACTATCATCCTCATGAACCAGTCGATGATCCATCAAGAACATTGTTCCCGTAAGTAGCAGTATAATCAAATATGAAATATTTTTAAGTATTAATCAATGAAAGGTTAAATTATATATTGTATGATAAGGGAATCTGTAACAGGGTTCACCTCCCTATGAAGGTAGAAAGTGCTAAGGACATTTGGAACAAATCATAACAAATCATAACAAAGTAACAACCGTGTATGATGTGTTTGACCAGCCTCATCACTAGGGTATGCCAGTGGTATAGTAGTTACAACACTGGTCTAGTAAAAAAAGAGGTTGGGGTTCAAATCCTGCCTTGTTCAGTTTTTCACAGCATGTGGGAATGCAATCGTGTCTAAACCCTTGTACATGTATAGTATCGAGGACAAATGAAATATTTTTACATTCAATTTGCAGATCCTTGCCATGGCAGATCTTTCGTTTCTACGATTTTTTTTACTTTAATTAAATTCACCGTGTGTCACTGCATGAGCCATGCCTATGTTTTCAGGTCCACAAATTGAAATGATTTTAATTGAAGATTTTTATTTGGTGTATCATTATATTCCTTTATCCACTGCAGGAAGAAGCACTACCTGTGTATTTCAGCTCCAGCCATGCCCCTGCCCCCTCCCATGCCAGACCCAGGCCCAGGAAGCTATGAGCTTGTCAACTACAAGGGGCCTGCCAAGCATTACATGTCAGGCTCAGTGTTCGTCTCGTCAACGAGTAGATGGACGGGAGAGGCTCAGAATAGTGAATTCCCAGGACCTGGTAAGTATTACATGTCAGGCTCAGTGTTTGTCTCGTCAACGAGTAGATGGACGGGAGAGGCTCAGAATAGTGAATTCCCAGGACCTGGTAAGTATTACATGTCAGGCTCAGTGTTTGTCTCGTCAACGAGTAGATGGACGGGAGAGGCTCAGAATAGTGAATTCCCAGGACCTGGTAAGTATTACATGTCAGGCTCAGTGTTTGTCTCGTCAACGAGTAGATGGACGGGAGAGGCTCAGAATAGTGAATTCCCAGGACCTGGTAAGTATTACATGTCAGGCTCAGTGTTTGTCTCGTCAACGAGTAGATGGACGGGAGAGGCTCAGAATAGTGAATTCCCAGGACCTGGTAAGTATTACATGTCAGGCTCAGTGTTTGTCTCGTCAACGAGTAGATGGACGGGAGAGGCTCAGAATAGTGAATTCCCAGGACCTGGTAAGTATTACATGTCAGGCTCAGTGTTTGTCTCGTCAACGAGTAGATGGACGGGAGAGGCTCAGAATAGTGAATTCCCAGGACCTGGTAAGTATTACATGTCAGGCTCAGTGTTTGTCTCGTCAACGAGTAGATGGACAGGAGAGGCTCAGAATAGTGAATTCCCTGGACCTGGTAAGTATTACATGTCAGGCTCAGTGTTTGTCTCATCAACGAGTAGATGGACAGGAGAGGCTCAAAATAGTGAATTCCCTGGACCTGGTAAGTGAACCTCAGTTTGAATCAGATGCATACTTCAATTGATCCCTCAATCGTCTTGGGATCCGAGTCAGAAAAGGGGGTTGAAGACAAAAACGATTTGTTGATGTACTACTAAAGTGCATGAAATCAACTCCTAATATCTTTACCTGAATTACCAGATAAGGGGCCTGTAACATAAAACAGAAACAATTTTTTAAAAAAATGAATCGTATCTTTATGATATTTGTTTTGCCATAGACATACAATTAATATATATCGTAAGTTTGATTGTATCAATATTGGATGTTTCAGATTAGTTTCAGTTTAGTATATTTTCATTTCCAATAAATTGAATTATCATGATAGAAATCAATTACAAAATTCGTTCATGTCAATTTTCATGTCAAGATTGGATATTCATTTCTCCAATTGTGATGAAACAAAGGTTGTATTTAATTCACATGTTTTTCCCTCTTTTCTTTCCTTTTCACAGCCACATACCGACCTCAGACACAGAACAAGAAGCAATCATTCCTCTACAACGCACAGACCAAATGGGCTCTTCCTTGAGATGACAAGTAGCGATCAAAGACATTACAACTCAGTAATCAATCTGTATTCAGATCAAATGGATGTAGATCAAAATGATAAAGAGTGCTGGAGTGATGAGAGGACCTGCTTGCCAGTGATGCCAATCAACAGTGATTGGATTAAAACATTTCTGTCATCTGTTATGGATCTTGCATGTTGATCAGTATTAGGAGCACAAATACAGAAAACGATAACAAGTTTCAATGATGAAATTTGTACCAATTCTCACATGATGTGGACTTACCTGGACAGGGTTTTATATATCCAACCTAATCAATATTGTATGCTTGCTGGAGAACATTCTTTTTAACACTTTTTTAAAACGATGTATAAACAATTTTTTAAACACATTTTATCTGTGAACTTGAAATGAGCCTTGGATCATATCCATGCAAATGGTAAAGTGTATTGCTTTGTAATAAAAGAATTATTGACCTCAATTAACCGACTACTAAATTCTGTAATACCCATAAACTTTGTGTAGGGACTACCCGGTTCCAGTAGTCAAAGGGCCTTAACCCATTGAGGACTGAATTCTGTAATACCCATAAACTTTGTGTAGGGACTACCCGGTTCCAGTAGTCAAAGGGTTAATCAACTACCAGAAGCCATACACATTGTACAAGAGATGAATCAGTACAGAGTATATAGATTCAGGACCATGGAATATATTAATGTTTACTGAACATGTCCGTCCACTGTCCTCTTTCGGTTTTTTTTAAAGAAGTGCTAGGGGGTTTTGCTAGAAATTTGCAATTGATAGCAGTTTGCAGTTGTTTGATATGCCTCAATCAAAATCTCTGTTTCATGCACATCTTTTAACGTAAAGTTGATTTGCAATCTATTGCAACTTTCTTGCACACCCCATAAGAGTTTTCTATTCCAAATACTTATCGAGACATAATTTTAGAACTTTTTTAGTTGGGCATCCCTGATATGAAATAGTGTTTTTGCATTGGCTGATATAAATTGTGCTTTATCAAGTGAGAGAAAAATTGCAGGAGGAGGAACGAATGCGCAAATAATCCAATTAAAAATTGTCTGATGCTTCTGTTAGGGATTGGCTTTACCTCAGAGATGCCAATCTTCAAAAATTGCACAAGGAGAGAAATACAATTGTGAATCATCAAACAGCTGAACTAACAAGATGAGACATATGGTTATTGTACAGTTATACTTTCTCTTATGAAAGAATATTTGGTCTAGCAGTGTGGTGATTCCACTTCACATGTAAATCCTCCTGCATATTCCTAGAGGTAATAAAAAGGTCGGATATAGCGAGATACCTGTTATAACAAGGTGATTTTATTGGTCCCAGCTCTTTATAGTTCTTTGGTTTTTTTACCTTGATATAGTGAGGAACCTGATATAACAAGGTAATTTTCATGGTTCCAAAGACCTCGTGATAAAGAGGTTTCACTGTAATATCCACAGAGAACACCCTCAGATTAGCCAGTGATGTGAAAATGCTTGCTCAAGATTGTAAGTAAAAGCGTCATCTAAAGGTAACTTTTCGAATAATCTGTTTCTCAAAAAGCTCTTCTTTTAACCCAGGACAGGACTAGTTTGTCCCTTCAGGGCATTCTTTGACTAAAGCATAGCTGCCAACTGGTAGGATTTTAACATACTCGGGAGGAGTTTTCAATCAATAACAATAGGACACTTATTTATATGACTAAATAGGATATTGTAAGTCCTTGAATAGGATATTTTTCTTGGAAAATGTGATTTTTATGCTCTATCAAAGCATTTCTGTGCCACTGCCTGAGGTTCCTATTATTCTGCCGACGAATGAAGATCGATGTATGAAATATGTAATATATTTATGTGTGTGTGTATATTTTAAACAAGTAAAACAATGTGCCTATTTTGTATATTTTGTATATCCCCAAATAATATAAAGAACAATAAAAAAAAATAAAAAAATAAGGAAACATATAATTATCGAATTTTGTCTTGTTTGTTTTTACGAGTTTGTTTTCCCTTTTAATGCAATATCATACCTGCTAACCAAGAATCAGAGACAGTTCGTTTTTTACAAACAATTTGTTCTGAGGGGGGGGGGGGGGGGGGGGGGAGAGAGAGAAGGCGGGGGGGGGGGGGGGGGGGCTACCCTCTCACATGTGAAAGTAATTTCTAGGTAACTTCAAAGCAGTTTCAAGTTGATTGAAACAATTTGTGAACAGGTGGAGTCACTCTGCAGATACAATTTTGTTAACTCTTCCATAGCAGGGTTTGTATCACATGCTCATAGGGAGGTAGAAAATGGAAGAAATCATCAGAACAAATATACATGTACACTGCTAAAATTAAGATAGGAATCAGTTTTTATTGTTTCACTTCTCTATTGGCTCACTGTTCAAGATGTGGAGTGAGAGACATGATGCAACATCTTAAAAATGATTGAAGGTGAAAGGCAGATGCATTTTTGGGGTATTTATAGAAATATTGAACACATTTTTATACATTTGATAGTGATCCCTAACTTTTGTGAAGTGTATTTTAACAAGGCACTCTGGGGGCCAACACATTATGCCTCGTCTGGTGTTTCAGCCCGGGTATGAGAAATGTATTGATTTAAAGTTTTATCCAGTCTCATGAGTCTTGTTACAAAAGATTCTACTGCATTATACGTGCCTTCACGGTTGTTCATAACCAATGGGAACATCCGGGTAAATAGCTAGTACAGGGGCCTGTAACATAAAAGAGATGCAATTAATCTTGCAATTAATTGCATCTCTTTGGTACACATTTTGCTATAGACTTACGATAAATATTTATTGTAAGTTTAATTGCATCTTTTATGTTACAGGCCCCAGAAGTGATCTCGTGCTGTCTAAGCAATGCGCGTGTACTAGATTTGCTCCCTGATTTGAACAACCGAAAGGCACGTATTTGATTCTTCCTGTATTTTGTACATGGTTGCAGATCCTATAGAGACAACCAAAAACTTCCAACATCAATAACAAATACAGTTGACACAATTCCATATAATTTTCAGATAATTTAATTATAACTATAATTCTCTCTTAAAATTGTCAAAAATCAAGAACTTGATTTCACATAAACAAATTTCAGCCTCTGTAATATACAAAAACTGAATACTGCATTGACAAATTTAAAAGTCTATGGCACTGTGTAAATTCTGTCTACCCCATTCAAGCTTATACAGAGAGCAACCAGACAATATTGACAATCAGACAATAGTTCAGGACAATACAAATTTATATATGGGCAATTCCACGGTAACGGAATTACAAATCAGAGATTTTTGGCTCTTATTTTAATCCTTCGTGCTATACTTATACGATCTTCGTCAGTTTGAATATTTTTATATGGTGCAGAGGTACTAATGCCATCACCTGAAACACAAAATCTGTAAGATTTCTTTTTTTGTTTGGAGACCATCGAGGTATTGTGATTCGGTAACGGAATTACCAGGGAGTAATTCTGTTACTGACTCATAACACATTGCTGGTCTCCAAGCAAATAAGAAATCTTACAGATTTTGTGTTTCAGGTGATGGCATTAGTACCTCTGCACCATATGAAAGGATGTTTTATGTTTATTTCTTCTGTTTGGTATTTAAACTTCACAAAACAGTGATAACGGAATTACATTTTGGATCATTTCCTCATGTTGAATTTCCCATATAGTGCTTTACCAGTTCCTATTGAAACAGACCAGAGCACTTTACACTATTATTACCCAGTCATTGGATTCATAGCAAGTTGCCTGTTAGGTGCGCACCGCTAAACCAGCCAAAAAGACGATAGTTTCCTACTGGTACTCAAATAGCACCAGGTTGAGAGTGGCTAGTGTGGATAAATTTCTTGCCAACCAAATTAAGTGCCGACAGGAATCGAACCTGGGACCCCATAATTGAAGTCCAAGGACTTAACCACTAGAATACAACACCTCCACGACATGAAACCAGTCCCACTAAAGATTGACTTAGGGGGTGTTGCTCAAAAGTTGCAATTGATCGCAAGTTGCAGTTGATCGGAACGTACCAACCAAAACCATTGTTTCATGCGCGTCTTGGTGAATGCGCATACCGTGCGCGAATGAAAATGCGCGTTACAATTTGCAAAGTTGCAGTTGATTTGCAGTTGATTTGCAGTTGATTTTTAGCAATACCCTCTAACACTGATACGTGTGAATGGGATGACAATTAGCCTTATGCATGATTACAGAGATGCTAAATTGTTCTGGGATGTACATGAAGTGTGTTCTCATATAAATTCAGAGTTTTCATCACAAGTGAAGTATTGTCAGATTTACTCTCATAAGCAGAGATTTTGTTCCGCGGTTAGGTTATTCACATTTTAATTTTGACCTCATGCATTATCCAGAACAGTTAGTATCTCTCTGTATAATGGTAAAACACATATATAAATAAAAGCTTTATTTTTAAACTAAATCATACAAAAACTGAATATCCAATGTATAACAGACTTACATGTATATGGTCCCAAAACCCATGATATAAGTTTAACTCGTACATAGTAACTTAGCTATAAATATACACGGTATCACTTCGACCCATCAATACTAAACACCATATGGATTAGCATTGTATACAAATCTATTTCTTACATGTGTGTCATAAGCATTGCGATAATTATCTGATTCTTTAATCATTTTGCGCTTTCACAAAACCTTTCCAAATTCCTAGCAACAAATTCACATACTTTGACCACTTAGAATATATCAATGAAACCTCTTTCAGCAATTCTATATAAAAGTGTCAGACAAGCCCGGCTCTTCAGAAAAGCATAATATCAAAATGAATATATAATGGCGACTTGTGAAAAATACAACCAAAGTAAAATTAATCACAAGATTATTGATCTCACTCTTTGACATGACATTTTTAGATGTCTTTAGCGTGACTCACGTGACATTTACAAATAATCCCTGCTTAGACAAACTCTTTTACGTGAATACCAAGAGCAACATTTAAATAAGAGTATTATCCACAATTCAATGATTGCACAATGTTCACATTTGGTCAAGTTCAATACTCAGAATGACATGGTAAACCAAGGAAGACAATCAAACATACTCTGAGATTTCAATTGATAGATCACTTCTAGGAATCAGACTTTTACGATGTATTTCAGATGTATGAGAACACATAGAGAAAAACATTTCATCCTCATTGTAAAGGGATAAATAAGGCATAGGTACCAACTGTTACAAATTCATCTCCATATTTTGATTCTGTTACACACATGGAGTAAATATTCAGAATTGAATGAGGAATTCCTTTAAATCTAAATTCATCATCATATGGAGACAAATACATGTAGATTCTGAATTTATTCAGAAGATAATTTATCACACCTGATTCACCCGGAAAAAACAAACAAATACAGTCAAACCTTGTATAAAGATAACTGATATAACAAATGCTCGTTACAACAAGGTAATTTTCCTGGTCCCATCTCTTTTTATTTTATTGCATTTTGACCCTGATATAACAAGGTTTCAATATAAAGAGGTAATTCCTCTGGTCCCAACGACATTAGACTGTATTATCCACTGGTTCTATCTACTCTATGCTGGACTCTTGGTTGTAAGTTTTCTGGATTTTCCTACTATAGCATTATCTTGATATTAAAAATAGCTTCTTATTGTTCTCCTGTTGATGATATTGGTACACGTGGAGAGAATGGATAAGCTGAACTATTTTATTGTTGATGTCACAACAATGTTCCAACTTATAACTTTGTAATTATATAATAAAACACTCCCTTTACAATTGGAGAAAATTTAGGATTCAGGTTGGCACCTATACTGTTGCTACATATATTGAATACAAGTTACTATGGCAAACAGTTTGGTCGCACAAGCAAATTAGGTCATAGAAGAGTTGGGGGTTGCTATGGTAATACATTGCATGCCAGAATCCTTGGCTACCCATTATCACTATTAATGTCCAGGACGATATGGTTCAGTAATTCCACTGCAGCCCTGTTGTCATGTACTTTATAGTGATAACAGGTATCAAGTCATGAAAGGATTTTTTTTAATTGACAATTTGGAATCATCTCGATTGTCATCTTTGAAGTGGAATAATTAGTAAACTACAAACACATTATAAATTAAAGGATCATTACTATATACATGTAATAAACTATACCATAATATTGTTGTCTAGTGATAAATAATCTCAAACCCTAAGCAAAATGGTGTCACATTAAAATAAAAAATGTGATCTCTTATGTTTACAATTAACGATTACTAGATTTTTAAAATAATAGTGACTGATAATATGGAAGCATAAATTATCATAAATGTGCACTATTCATATTGTGAAACATCCAGTGACATAGCCAATCCATAAATGTAATATGTCTGACGCCGCGAATGGATGGGACTTTCCTGAACTAATTTTCCATCATGCAAATCTGATTTGTAAACTAGATGTGATGATTTCACAATGACTAGGCAAAGGTAAAATATGAAAAACATGAGGTTGGATGTACATAAAGTTTGACAAACTTATGGAACTAATTATAAAAGAGCATGAAAAAAATAATTTAAATTACAAAATAGAATAATACAAAATATATTGAGAACAAAAATGGGAGAAAAATAAAAACTAGATATACAGAGATTCCTCTTCTGAAAGCACATATTGTTTTTAAAATCAATCATATTCACTCGATCATTGATCAATATTTCCTCATGAAGATGAAAAAACAAAATTATCCAATAGAAAACTAGGATACAGTATGAAAGAAAAAGATCCTATACAAGATGCTTAAACCAGAATAATTTGACAAGGCATTATCACTGTGAAATTAAGGCAAAATTTTCTTTAAGATTAAACATACCTGTTCATAATACTTGCTCTCAATTATTATTTCTATCATAAATGATTTATATAAATATATTTCTGACAGACTTAAAGAGTAGAACTTAAATAATGATATTCTAACATGCTGCCTTATTCAACTAAGCCTATGTAGTTACACCCCTTTTACACCTTAATTATGAGGCCTAGCAGTGAAATAAAGAGAAAACTTAGGTCTTACGGTGTGCATCATTCAAAGCTGAATATTTACGCCAGGAGAGGAAGAAAGAGAGACAGGTCTTTTGTGTCACCAATTGAATACCTGACTGGGGCTCAAACCATCAGCGCATCCTAAATCAATATGTGACTGTCCCAATCAGCTTGGTTACAGGTGCAAAGCACAGCACCAAGCGATCAACACAAAACTCAAATAAGGAAGGTGTAAAAGGGGTCCTAGAGAACTGTGTAACCAAGCTGGAGATTTAGCATCATGCTTTATACAAATTCAGTATAGAGGCATATTAATCACTTTTATTTGAATACACAGTTCCTAAAAAAGGTTCAAGAAATATTAAAATAAATAATAATGATTAGTATTGTAATAAATTAGTTGGCAATTCATGATTTGCAAATTGATATATCACATGGAAGTATTGATTGTAAAGTAGAAACTAACTTCAACAAAGTCTAATGATACAAGATTCCTGGTGTGAAAACGTAACAAAGGGAGGTTAAAAACCCTCTTATGGTAAATCGAGCAAAAATTCAGTCGCATATCTTCTCACATTATCATAATTCTCATAACGGATATGACTTAATATCAAACAAGATACCCAAAACATTTCGTTCAGGAAAAGTTAAAAATCTCTCTGGGAAGCTGAAACCCATGCAATATCTCACAACATTTCTTTCCCATTTCCCAATCACCAGAAGCACGCTGTGCAGCTTCATAAAAACCACAGATGATGTAATAAATAAGTGTAGTAGAAACTAGGGTAAAATACAAACGATAAATCTTTTGATCTACAAAGTAGATTAAGCATGCAACCCATAACATTCTTTCACATTTTAGTCTATTACTCTTCCAGTACTGAGTTTGAATTTATGCACAATTGAATAGCCTTTTGTTCTGATTATGATTGTCAATAGAAGCAGTTACACATGTATGTGATTAATCCGCTGAAATAGTCTTCATTGAATAGTAATTTGGGATAGGATAGACAGGACCTTGTTGATTACACCTGTAACATAAAACAAATTAAAGTCATTCCGTGAACAGCTGTTTGGAGCTTAGTGCACAGAGAGTTAACTGAATATCAAGCTTCCTAACATG
>BQKZ01007183.1:3645-21105 GCA_036244855.1 Temnopleurus reevesii | reverse complement strand
AAATAATTCCAAGATATAGATAGTGAACTTGTTAAAGGATGAAGATGTTACATTGTAAAAACCCTCACATACTCACTTGATTAATGTCTTCAGAGAAAATATCCCCTCGTTCGCATAAAGATGGTGGAAGCAATGTAGAAGCAATGTAACTGCCCTCGAGTGATGACCTACTTTTTACTCATCATTTAAATAATAAATGAGTTTCATCAATATCAAAAGAGCTGCATACATTTAGACCCGTTTTGCGTTAATTTGGCATTTTCAAACAATGCCTTAAATCTCCCGTAGCCAGGAAGCTGGAAAGGTTTCTGTCAAAACAAATAGGTTTTTTGATAGAGCGTCAAATTAGGTTTCAAATTTCAGACTACGAACTATTCCCCAATCATAGGAGTAATTATTCTTAATGTGAAAAGTAAGAGTTCATCGATATCAGTTGATCTCAGTGAATGATATAAACCTAATTCCCACGAGAAAGCAAAAGCCAAACTGAGTCCGGACGTTATAAACAAATTCTTGATTCAGCGAATCATCTATCGCCCCATTTGCCATTCATGGGATTAGCTATTCCCAAATGATGGGAGCAATAAGAAATGGTGGCAGTGAACTTCATCGATAGGGGCATTTGCACAGCGACAAATTACCTTGATCATGACATCTATGTCCAAATATCAATGTCAGGATCACCCTAATTTGTAGTGCGGACACAAATTTCTGGTGATTCAGATAGAGATCCAAATCATCTTGTCAACAGTATGGGTGATTTGCACATAATAACAATAATAATAATAGGTCCATTTATATAGTGCAATCACTATATACATATACTCTACTGCGCTTGATACAGGGTACCATATCATTACCCTAGCTATAACTGCCGAGCAAGCCACTCAGGTGATCAAGCATTCAAAGGAATAAATCCATATTCACATGGGTTGAGTGCAGCAAAGTGAGCATAATTTTCTTGCTGAAGGAAATTAACGCCATGGGTGGGAATCGAACCGCCGACCTTCTAGTTGAAAGGCATAAGTCTAAACCACTATGCCATGACCCAATGTAATTATTTGGTATTCAACGTGCAGGTATAGAGGTGCAGTGATGGTTTTGATACAGCGATTGCTTAACTTCCAGGCTCCAAATCTGAATTGCGATTTGAATCACCTCTCTAGTGCGAACGCTGGCTGAATAACATTAATCAAATCGAGATCCAAATTTTGATTCATAGTGCACCCCCCCCCCAAATCTCTCCAAATGTAGTGGCAGTAATGAATATTTCTGAGTGCTTGGCATTTTTCGCATGTGCGATAGATCAGCCAAAAACAATCCAAATGAAACCAAACAGTCAGGTTGAATAATTTTAACTTTATATTAACAAAATCTGGAATTATAATGTGTGGGTAAAGGCAAACCCAGAATGAAGAGATATTTGTTTTTATCACCGACACTTTGAGCAAAAGGGACTAGGGATTTTGGACAAAGTAGACAACTTCATTAAAGCCTTGGCAATGACTTTAAGAACACAAAAGAAAGCACTTTCACTATTCATTGGACGATGCCTGTTCTCCGCAGAATTAGGAAGGAAATTTATTTCATGCTGATCTTGCTTAGTACTTGAACGAAACTTACTTTGTACAAAATAATATAATAATAATTAGATAATTTATATAGCACAGTCACTATATGGATATACTCTACTGCGCTGTGATGCTAGGGTCTGTGGATATTGTCACTAAAATAATGCATAAAGGTACAATATATTATTGAAAAGCTTCAAGAAATAAATGAGTTTTCAACAAAAATCCTTTGTTTCTTATACTCACAGTGCCAGTACCAATTCTGTACACTCTCTCCCCACGTCTCTTGACCTTTATCTTCTTTTTCCTTTTTAGAAATTGGCCTCTTGTTATGAATATCTTTATTCATTCATCTCTTTAGCTGAATTTCCTGTTCACTGGAGATTTAAGATATCTATATGGCATTCTTCTCAATTTTCATATTGATTGCAGACAATGCTCAATGCTCAAGCTACACGTTATTACTTTCATTTCACAAAATCATTGCAGAGTTCCTATGGCTGCATCTGCTTAAATACACTGTGAGCAGAAGGGACAAAGGAATTGGTCAAGGTAAACAACTTCATAATAGCTTAAAGGGAAACCAACCCCTAGTATTATCGTGCTCTCATTGAATGGAGAAAAATCAAATTAACAAACTGTGAAAATTTGAGCAAAATCGGACACCCCGTTCAAAAGTTATGAATTTTCAAATTCACAGAGATTTGACGACCATGCACTGCCGCTCATGGGGATCCGTGCGATTGGCAACATCGACGGAATCTGTGACGTCATGTCGGACAACTCCTCATTCACTCTCTATACAGAATGTCATATTTTCTCCCTTTTTTCGGAAAAGTCAACAAAATGCCAATTTTCGGTTGGGGTATATCATTTCTGTATTGATTCAGCATGTATTTTGAGGAGAATGATGTTGCACTCTTGCTCTATATTTTATATCAATCCACTTTTAAAACTTCTATGTACAAAGTGAATGAGGAGTTGTCTGACATGACGTCACAGATTCAGTCGGTGTTACCGAGCGCACGGATCCCAATGAGCGGCAGTGATCGTCAAATCTCTGTGAATTTGAAAATTTATAACTTTTGAACGGGTTGTTCGATTTTGCTCAATTTTTTCACAATTTGTTCATCTGATTTTTCTCCATTCCATGACAGCATGATAATTCCAGGGGTTGGTTCCCCTTTAATGATCTAAAAATAAGATAGCTTTCCTGTTTATTCACTAAATGATTGTGACACATACTCAGTAGTTTCCCCCAAGAATAAGAGAAAAGGAAGTTGCTTTTGTGTTCATCTTGCTTCTGTGAATGATGCAATTGAACTTGTTTATTTTGTCCAATCCCTTCCTCCCTTCTGTTTACAATGATACACAGCGAACAGGGACTTAGATTATGCCAAATCAATTACATCTTTGGATCCACAGCGCATACAGAAGAAAAACAAAAGCATCAATTAATTCTAAAAATAACCATCTTGTATTTGCCCGAGACGTACATGGACTGACTGGAGTTCAATATGCCTTTCAATAATTCTATCAAGAGAGACGATTGCTATTGATATAGCAATGAGCTAATTTGACATTGACCACCAATTAGGATATGAAGATGGTTCATTAAACATTACAATTAATAAGCTTAAAAGCATGTCAAGAACCTTTTTTTAAATATATACATCCGGAATATCAATTACCCACATTTTGTACTAGTATTAGCATCATCTATTAATACAATAAGTATTATCTCTATCATTATCATTATTACTATCATCATCATCTATTAGTAACGCTATAATCATTATCACAGTTATTATCTTCATTATCATTATGATCATTATTATTAATATTAGAGGATCAAAATCATCTTTAGAGTCAATATTAATTATATTTCATTTCGAATCTCGTCCATTGAATGATGACCTGAAATATAGGCATCAAAATTAAGGCAAAATAAAATTATAATAATAACGCAGCTCATTTACCCGGGGTAGCCGCTTCAGTACCCACTCGACTGTACGCCCATCGGGCCGTGCAATAACATTAAGTTATCACTATCTCGGTTTGTTGGATTCAAGCATGCAAGTATGCGCAATATCAATCTTAAAGTCAGTCCGTCATGATCGACAGGACTTCGGTTGCGAGCGCGCACGGACGGCGTGTTGCGTATTGGCAACAACGATATTTGAACATTTCCTTGCTTACGCACCTTGCCAATCTCAGACACTCGGGAAACTTCGCACGAATTTCCGATCCATGATTGTTGCATGCAACCTTGATTCCTCCCCTCTTGAGCTTCAATTTTTTTTCTAAAAATGTACGAAACGCATATGTAAGCGATTGCCGAGATGCGAGCTAGCGAAATATAACTTGCTCGCTTGCTATTCTAGGTTAAAAATGCGGTGAGTTTTCTGTTCGCCAATCTTCGTAATCAAAATGGCAGCGGCCAGTTAGCCACGCGCTGAACGTCATGTCGCCCCGCCTTTAATAATGGGAAATACATACAATTTTTGTTTACTTTCCCTTCACATTGCTGTGCTTTCAGTGAGTGAACAAAGTGAACAAAGACTTCTCGATGATGTCATTACAGATTATGCCAAATTTGCCAACTAAAGGATGCCCATCAAATGTGAAAATAACAATTTTGAAAATTCACAAGTTTGGAACAAATTATCCGATATTACTCAAATTTCCAGTTTGTTCAGAAGCTTATTTTTCTTCATTAAAGGGAAAGACTAGTTTTGGGAGGAGGGCGCTTCAGATATTTAACTAGTTTGCGAGCTGCAGTAAAATTATTACCATAATGCATTTTTTCAATTGTAAATTAAAGCATGTTCATAGTTTGTTTGAATGAAATCGACCTAGAAATGGCTTAATTATCGCAAAATAAAATAACCTGGTGCGGTCGTACTTCCTCACAGAACATGCTTCACGTACAAAATGAACGCGAACCCACACACCGCAGACAATACCACCGATCGCACCGCCAATTTCAGGCCGACGCTCTCCCGCGCTAAAGCACTTAGCACACCGCAGGAACGATGGCGTATTGACCTGTTCGACGTAAAATACATAGAATACGAGCATAAATGTACTCCTAATATCCTACATAGATATATTTAGGCATGTAAAGCAACTTGCGAATACATCAGCTCATTTAACATCAATTTCTGCATCCTGGTCATTACTAATCTATACCTTAACTGACTGCATATGTCAAGGGGATCCCATTAAGATAATTTGTCTGCAATCCTGTTATCTAAATTATTGGCATTTCACCTTTAAATACCAATTACAAATCTCTCTCTACATTGTATAGAATACCGTAATATCAAGGCCAAAGATTGATATTTTCAATCTTTCGTCGTCAGCAGTAACAATTGTTCTCCCATTACATCAATTATTGATGTGAAATTGACAAAATCACTAGCTGAGCTTTTGAATCGTGTTTCAGTGAGTGTGGGAGGTAACACCTGAAAGGTTACTAATTTCAATAATCAAATTACGAAGTTTTTTCATGTCAAGCTCGAAAGCTGATGCGCTTTTCATATCTAATTCATTGGTGAAAAATACAGGAAAATATTGCAGTAATCTCATCTGCATTGTTGTGATGAAGAAATTGAAGTGAAACGAGCCGACATATTCACATATTGCTTTACAAGCATAAAACTAAATGGCTACTTAATTGGCAGGTGATTGATTTAGAATATTTTACCAAAAGGGAACCACAGAAATTGGTGTATCCCTCCAGAAAAATCAAATAAATACATGAAAATGGATTTTCTAAAAATATCAATAAATGAATAATGAAATCTTCACTGCATAAGAAAAACACCTTTTCAAATAAACAGAAATATAATAATCATAATGCCAAGTAAAATACACATGATCAACAGACAAAGAAGTTATTCTACATCTTCCACTCCTCTCTCTCTCTCTCTCTCTCTCTCTCTCTCTTGTTCTGTAGAGAAATACATCCGCTTTAATTGCATTGTCAGAGTCAAGGCTAGAGTTAATATAAAACTAATTACAACTGTTTCCGTGAATTTGTTGGCTGTAAATATCTCTTCATTGACTGATAATTAGAATTCAGTCTAGCCTGCCAAGAATGGAGGGTGGTCAATGAATCTCCTGTGCAATTTAAAAAAAAAAAATCAGTTTTGCTTATTTTGGAAGGGAATTTCTATTATAGCAATATCACATTTCTCCAATTTTCGAGCAGCTTCATTCATTTCCTTTTTGTTTACAGGATTCAGAACACATTTTATGACTATTTTTTTTGGGGGGGGGGGGAATTTTTTTTTTTTGTGAATTAGATTAACAATAAACAGATAGCATTTAGCATACAACTTATTTACTCTCCTTGAAGAAAGATGGAAGGAAAAGAGCCGTGATATTGAATGAAGTTTCTTGCAAGCACTGTGAGCAGAAGGGACAGAGTAAACAACCTCCATTCAAGCATTAACAATAGCAAGATGGACACAAAAGAAATTTTTATTCTTCTTATTCCGTGGGGAATAAAATGTGAACAAAAATCACATCTTTTGTGATCATGGAAATTTTGTGTATAATTGAAAGAAGTTGGTTAGTTTGTCCCAGTCTGTTGTACATTCTTCTCACAGTGCGGTTCCATGACAAATGCTCCGGCAAAAACTGACACAATGTCAAACCTAATCCCAAACCTAACCCTAATCCTAATCTTGACATCATTCTGAATCATAAACCCTATCATAACCCTAACCCTAACCCTACTCCTAGCCAGAAAAATGAACCGGAGCAATTGTCGCCGGAGCAACTGTCGGGTCACCCACAGTGCAGACTACTAATACAAGCTAAGCAATTTTTAAAGTTCATACAAGTTTGAAAAAAATTGTACTATTTAGACACAAATTTTTGATTAATTAAGCAAAAGAAACTAACTTCATGGCTCTGAATATTATAAGATCATGGATTCATTGGGCTCCAATTTTCGTTGGCCACCCTGTAGATTGGAGCTCAATCAAATAACCTATTGTAATTTGTATACACCAGAGAAAACATTCAATGACTTGAGCTAAATCAAATGAGAAATGACAATTCAAAAGAATCAGGCAATTAGCAGAGCGATCTCTTGCAAAAGGAATCACTGAGCTGTACGGCCATGTGCATACAATTCTTTCAAAAAAATGTTTTGATATTACAGGTGTAAGATTCATTTCTGAATAAATTGCTCCAAACTTTTATGATTTGATTTGATTTGATTTGATNAAAGAAACATCTTCTCTCAATGTACATGTCATAACAAAAATCTTTCACCTGCACGAGCACTCACTTGCACACACAATACCCACACTTCCCTCGTTATCCCTTTATTTTAATATATCTATTATTTCTGTATTTATTCTTGTAAAAATCAAGAAGTGATATCATTTTTGTTGTTATTTTTTCTTATGAAGACCCTTACAAACTTATCCCCTTTTTTACTTCCTGTAGCTTTCTCTTGGCTGCTACCATTTCAAGCGTTTTGCTTATGATAGCTGGCCCCTGCATTTATACTATTTTTGTTACTACATGAATTAATTTGGTCTACTCTTGTATGCTATTATTATGTTATTATGTTAAACTGTCAGTTTGATTTTGTATGTTTAAATTTGTATTCTGATGAATTTGTATTTTTTGTTTCAATAAATGCAGAAAGTTCTGCTAAAAAAAAAAAAAAAAGTGGATTAAACAATTTCATCGCTTCCACGAGAATCGATATAATCACAATCAGAACAAAGACCATTCAAATGAATTAATTCTACAAATGCATATTCCATGGGTAAACAAAGGAATTCTGCTTTGGAAATGGATAGCATTACTGGTCCTGGGTTTTTTCCAGTAAAACCCATTCAGGAAAGGAATTATTTTACAACAAATTAAATCACTATTCCTTCCTTAAATTGGCAAACCTAAAATTTAAGACGTTCTAATTAAATGTGATGCTACCATATTGAAGCGTGTAAAGAAATTAAATTTAAGAAATTAAAATGCCAATTTACTTGAAAAACAGTGATTTTCAAATTATGTCTGCGTTGCCAATGCAAGGATTTATGAGCATTTTGTGATTATTTTCATGAAGAAAATTCTCTGCATCCAGCAACAAATGGTGACAGAATAAAAATGGTCAGATTTCTCTATCTTCTCATGCCTTTGGTATGTTCTCTTTAATGGAGCCTTGCATCAAAAGTTATTGAACCAATACACCAAACGTTCTATTATCCTGAAAGAGATAATGTATGCTTTCCAAGATTTCTGACATAACTTATCTCTGGTCTTTAATCATATCAAATAGAACGGAAGCCACTCTTCATGCAATTTTCATTTTAATTTTTATATTTCTAGGAACATCATGAATTAAAAAGGAATCAAAGTGTGGATGATTTATGAAATAGAATTATTCATTTATCAATGTCCAAAATAGATCCATTCATATAGCGCAATCATGCATACATTCTACTGCGCTTGATACTCGGTACCATATCATTACCCTAGCTATAAATGCCGTGCCCGCCACTAACGCGCTCAATCATTTTATCACTGCAAATGTAATGTTACAATTGACCTACTCTTTTTATTCTCCTATAATCTACAGTGACTGATGTGGAAGGAGTTCTCAGTACACCAGGCAATCATGGGGTTGCTTGAGGCAGAGAACACTACAACCCCTACAGAAACTGTAACAACTGAAGTCGTATCGGTGTTTGTTGGAAATGAGAAGCATATCACCATCATATCTGTGCTCTACATCATCATAACCATCATTGGAATGATAGGTAATATATTTGTTGTTGTCGCTGTCGCACTCTCAAGAAAACTTCACACATTCACCAACGCCTTTGTGATCAATCTCAGTTTGTTTGACTTCCTAACATGCTTCGCGTTGCCATTCCATACTGTAGGGATCATGGCAACGGACGGCTGGCCACTCCCTTCTGCAGTATGCACAACAATAGTTGCCATGGCGATAGTGACGCAATCCGGTAGCGTCATCACACTCGCGCTCATCGGTCTCAACCGTTACATGCTTATTGTCAGAACAAAGGAAGCCTACTTCAGACTCTACACGCATCGGAATGTAGCGGTGATGGTTGCTTTCACGTGGCTCTTTCCAATTGTGTTTCTCGTCGGGCCGCAGCTGATCCCAGGCATCGGTTGGTTGGGATACAGCGAGAAGTTCAAGGTTTGCTTGTGGGACACCAAGCGCAATTCAGCTGTCGTCCTACAGATGATGGGAGCCGTAGCTTTCATCGTCTCGACCCTGATCATCATCTTCTGCTACTCCGCCATCTACTACTTCATCCAGAAGCACATCAAGGACTCAAAGGCCACTCTGCAGAATCTCTCCATCATCAATCATCCTGGCCATCATCCTGGCCCTCATGCAGGAGTTGCAAGACTCAACAAGCGACAGATCCAGATCACCAAGAACCTCGGCTACGTCATGGTGGTGTTCTTCATCTGCGTCCTGCCGTACACCTGTATTCTCATCTTCCCAACCAAACGCGTCGGCGGGATCTACATCGCGATGCTCTTCCTTCTCCC
The DNA here is from genome assembly GCA_036244855.1 of Temnopleurus reevesii. Lineage (NCBI taxonomy): Eukaryota > Metazoa > Echinodermata > Echinoidea > Temnopleuroida > Temnopleuridae > Temnopleurus > Temnopleurus reevesii. The sequence continues at coordinate 11,977 of BQKZ01007183.1, read as the reverse complement.
GTCTGCGATAAATCCAATCCTCTATGCCGCCAAGCATCCGCACTTCAGGGTGGTCTTTGGCTGCATGGTGCGCTGCAGATACTCGGCGATTCCCATGCCTTCAAGAGCTCTCAAGAAACTCTTAAAACAGTCATCCACAAGAGGTGAAGTGAGTTTGTCCAACAAGCATGTGCTCCATAGATGATGGATGGCAAAAGCAAAAAACTGGGAATAGCTACAGGGTGTGCAGGTCCAGTTCTTTTGCTCCCAAGCATATCAAATGGGAACTTCCCTTGGATATTCATATGCCGTCAGAGAATGAAGAAAAATAGTATTAATAAACAGTGAAAATTTGAGCAAAATAGGCTAATCCATTATCTTTTGAAAGGGTTGTAAGATTCAGCCCAAATTTTCAGTTTGTTTGCCATATTCTTCTTCATTCACCATCAGTATAATACCTGAGTGAAGGTCCCTTTTAAGGACTGTGTGGAATCTTTGTTATGTCCCTAGCAACATCCATCATGGTGGCACTCCAGAGGAACAACAGTTAGGTTCACACTGAGAGCCAAAACTTAAGTATTCAGAATCTATGACTGTCCTATGGAAGCTTTTACGTGCAGCTCGAATGCAAGTTTCTACAAAGTTGCCTTCTTGCATTCTTGAGTTAAACAAGGCGCCAAGGCAAGTTCTTAAAAGTCACCTTCTCATCTTTTTGTCTGAGACAAGATGCCTATGTGTGCTTGCACAAGTCGCCTTATAACTTCCTTGTCCAAAACGAAGCACTATGACGAGTTGAACAACTCGCTTTTCATGCAATGACTTCTGCAGAGCTTGTCTTAGTTTCTGAAACCTGAGGGTTTTGACTCTCAGTTTGAATCCTACTAATAAGACTCGTGATATGTGCTAGATCTAAAGGAACTTATATTTACACTATTGTGTTCTTTTCCTGAATGAATGAATTTGTGACTTATTTTGTACTTAAACATATCTAATCAAGTTTATTAATATATTAGTAAAATCTATATCATTTGAAGAGCTCAGGTGCAAAAGAGGTATATCAGATTTATTTTCAACCAAATTAGAGTAATTCAAATCATTTCATTATCTATCTTGCCCAGTAAAGCCCCGGTCACATAGGACCCCGGAAGCAACACGATTCACCCCGACTCTTTGTTAATTCACAGTTAACTGCCTCAGAACAACGAGTCGGGGTGAATCGTGTTGCTTCCGGGGTCCTTTGTGACCGGGGCTTAAATCTAAAATATATTTGAGTTCAAACAGTAATATTTATAAGAAAATATTGTTAATTCAAGATTGAGTTTTCTGTACCGCCCATACAAACTTGAACAGAGAAGCAGGTTTTTCTCGTAAGGACTTGGTCTGCGCCAGAAAAAAATTCTTCTTTGATTAAAACCAGAAAAATCATACAAACAGATTAAATCTGACAACAAATAATAAAGTTATGAATATTTCCATTATATGATTCAACAATGGTTTCATAGATCACTGTACGGCATACGTCATGACACGTAACCTTTTGAAGATTTTTTAAAACTTAAAACAGCATTTATGGAGCAAAACGGATTCTTAAAAACAAAAAGTTATATTAAGCTTACTGACAGGAAGTGCATGAGATACGTCATCACACGTGACCGAAAGTCACGAGTTATAACAAATGCCGTACAGTAATTCATGAAAACCACCATTCAATCATTAAAATTGAAATATTCATAACATTTTATTTCTTGTCTGATTTACTATACTTGGACTTTAAACTTTTGCCATGCACATAATGTATCGGTGCAAAACCACTATCATATACAAGTTTCACCTCGTATGTGATTCACAATTCATATTGTTAGTCATAAAGTTTGCAGTTGCATTGATTTGAAATTAAATCACATTTTAATGAAAGAAGCATTTTTTTAATATGTTTATGTTTATCTACAGACAATATCAGATGATTTAAAAATAGTAATTAAATGCTTCCTTATGTGGCTTATATTGTTATAGGCTGCTCCGCATACTTACCCCCCCCCCCCCCACAGGTACTGTGAGCATGAGGTACAAAGTATTTTGGACAAAGTACACAAAAAATAATGATAATCATTCAAGCCTTCACAATTACATTGTAGTTCATGAACAAAAAGACAACAGCTTCCCTATTCACTGTATTGCAGCCGTTTGACATTTTTCCCCAGAATAAAAGGGAAGGAAGGAAATTTCTTTGTGTGTATCTTGCTATTGTGAATGTTTTGTTTGCTTTGTCTAAAATCGTTTATCCCTTCTGCTTACAATGAGGGGCCATTCAATATGTATTAAGTCATTAAGACTTTGTAATGCTCAAGTATCAATATTTTCGATGAACAAAATTTAAGACGTAGTAGAAAATGCGATAGTTACGCAAAAAAAAACCCAGACAGCTTGAAAAATGATAATGACATTTTTTAATTTTTCTAATCTCAATAGATGTGCTTATTAATATATTCACATTTTATGCACAAGTTTGAACCACTAACAAAGCATGCCAAGACAAACAATTTCACTTTGATACATTTGGACAAGAGAGGGTGCTATTTGAAAGCAGATTTGAAATACCATTGAGTGTATGAAGTTCCTGTCATGGTGTATGATGTGGAGATTTCACAAATAATTCAGTTTTGATCACTTATTTCAGGAGCTGCTATGAAGGAGGTGAGGGATTGATCGAGAGAGAAAGAAAGAGATATAGAAAAAGAGAAAGAAAGAAAGAGATAAAGAAAGATGTGAGGAATTGATAGAAAGAGAAAGAAAGATATATAGAAAGAGAGAAAGAAAGAGGGAAAGGAGAGAAAGAAAGAGAGAAAAAAGAGAGAAAGAAAAATGTGAGGAATTGATAGAAAGAGAGGGAGAGATTAGATGTACAGAACAGATGTAATTGTGCCAGAGGCAGCCGGCAGAGGGAGAGATGTACATGGAATGTTAGTGTGTGTGGGTAGGTGTGCATGTTTATGGGTATGTCTGTGTGCACGCATGTGAGTGTGTGTATTTACATGTATATGTGTGTATGTTACAGAGTGTATGTAATTTGACAAGGTAAACAACCTCCATTCAATCATTCACCATAGCTAGAAGCACACAAAATAAAAATTCTGAACACGTGTTTCATCTGTTCAGTGAATAAATAGGTCAGATACTTTCGTTAGCTCATGAAACTGGTGTGAATGAGGCCTGAATTAAGTTGTTTACTCTGTCAAAATTCCTTTATCCCTCTGCTCGCAATGGATGGAAGGGGAAACCAAATCTAAGAATGGGTACAGCAACAGAAGATCGTGTATGATTTATAAAAACAAGGATGATGAATGGACAAAAAATAGAATTAAAGGGGAATTACACCCATACGATAATGTACTGTCAGTTAAAATGAAGAAAAATCAGATGAACAAACTGAAAATTTGAGCAAAATTGGACAATCCGTTCAAAAGTTATGAATTTTCAAAGTTATCATTTCCACCTGTGCTGAGCATCCTTGAATTGGTATGCGTATAGCTAATTAGCATAATTTGTGATGTCATACATGGAGAACTCCTCAATCACTTTGTATATACATTTATTGAAAATGGATCAATATCATATTTCAAATGAGGAATCAACCCCGTTCTTTCTGGAATGCTTGCAGAATTGGTGTTGCTATAATATATCTAACCGAAGAAACAAAATTTTGTCTACTTTTCTGGAAAATGAGGAAAATGTGAAATTTTGTGTACAAAGCGAATGGAGAGTTCTCCATGTTGGCAGCCATTTTGTGCCTGTACGTTTGCCAATTTAAGGAGCCCATGAGGGGTGCAAATCAAAACTTTGAGAATTCATAACTTTTGAATGGATTATCCGATTTTGCTCAAATTTTCACAGTTTGTTCATCTTATTTTTCTTCATATTATGATAGCAATTTAATGTCTGCGTGTAGTTCCCCTTTAAAGAGGGTTGATACAGTCAAACTTGTCTATAAAGACCACCCAAGAGAGATGGAAAAAAGTGGTCTTTAACAGCAGGTGGTCTCTATAAACAGGTTAATTTACATATATAGACAGGTGGTCTTTCTACATAGGTAGATTGACTTTAAAATGCAGTAAGTGAGAATGGGGAAAAAGGAAAGAGTGGCAGAATTGGGGGAAGGGGCAAGGTAAGAAATATGTGTGAAAAAGAAATCCCTCCATTAATTCAAAGTTTAAAATCTGTACTGTCTCCTATGAAAACACCTTGATCTTCAAACGCCAGCTAACAATCATTGAAATCCAAGTCACAAGAAGGAATAAAAGAAGAAATTGAAATAAATACAGGTTTGTATAAATTTCTTTCCTTTGAGGTACTAGTATGCATCTCTCTTCCATAAACTACTTGCTATCACTGTGAGCAGACGGGACAAAATAAACAACTTCCATTCAAAGCACACACAATAGCTAGATACACACACAGATGAAATCTGTTTCCAACTTAGATCATTGTGTGGAGATTAAATGTTGAACTAGTGTTGTTAAATGAAAAGGGGAACTTACTTTTTTGTGTGTATCGATCTAGCTATTGTGAATGCTTTGAATGAAGTTGTTTACTTTGTCCCAGTCCTTTGTCCCTTCTGCTCACAGTGCATTGAATATCTTCTTACTTCAATCTTTCTTGATATGTTAACCCCTCCCTATCCCACATCCTGTATCCCACTACCTTCTTGTATTTGACAGACAGGGATTCATGTAATTCATTATATATAATATCTTTTTACTGCAATCTGTCTTGTATCGCTAATACCCATCCCCACCCCTCATCCTCTCTCCACTCCCCTCTCCTATCTTATCCGACCCCTTTCCTTATTTGATAGACCGGACTTTGTACTATCCTATTCAAGAAATATTAGATATCCAATCATTTTTATGCACTATATCATATCTAACAGATCTCTTTTATAATTTTTAAGTACCCCTTTATCTCTCTCCTCCTTATCCCATTACCTTTCCTTACTCGATAGACTGAAATCTGCATATTAAATATCATTCAATTCAATATTATGCACTATAATATACCTAGCATCTCTTTGCTGCAATCTTTCCCTTATCTCCTAGCTCACCCCTCCCCACCCCACATTCTCTCCACCACTCCCCTCCCCAATCTTCTCCCATCACCCTTCCTTATTGCATAAACATAAGTCTGCTTGATCCTATACAAGAAATATTAAATATCCATTCATTTTTATGCTCTCTATCATATCTCACGTCTCTCTGATATTTTCTTAGTATCTCCTTACCTCTCCCCCAATCTCCCCTCCCTCCCCCTTCTAATCAATTACATTTTCCTATTTCATAGACAGTCATGAATCAGCATTATCTGATTAAACAAATATTATTCATTTATTAATTTTGTGACCTACATTCCACCTTTCATCTTCTTGCTACAATCTTTCTAGTGACACTTTACCCCTCCCCACCCCACATCCTCTCCACTCCCATCCCCTCTCCTATCTCCTCCCATCACATTTCCTTCTAGGTTAGACAGTAAAGAGTCAGCGTTATCTCAGTACTATAGGTATCCATTCGTTTTTATGCACTACATTTTTGTGCAACTACAGGATGAATCTTTAAAAAATCTGGGGGAATAACATTTTTTTCATAAATTATGTTCTTTTGCTGCCAAAGTAAAAATATTAACAAAAACTTGCCCCGAGAGGGAGATACCCTGACTTTTTAACATAATACAAAACCAAGTTCAGTTGGTGACAGGATGTTTGAACCCCTGACCTGCTCCCACAAATAGGCAACTTTGAGATGATTCAACATTAAAAAATATGAACCAACATTCAATAATGTCCTTCTCCAGGCAAGTAACAGTACATTAACAAAACTAGCCAGATACACAAGATGGGTTGCACTCATTTCTTTTTTAAACACAATACAACCAAATTCCAAAAAGTGAAGCACATTTTGAACTTGTAACCTTCCATTAATCCAGTGGCCAGTCTACCAACAAGCCACACATACCAGGTTTCTTCAATAAGAAACTGCGAGATGGAATATCATTAAAGAAAATCCTCTAACAATCAAGCTTCAGTGTATCACAAAACATTACAACACTAGCCTCACAAAAGGTGGTTACCCAACTTTTGAACACAAACCCAAGTTCAAATGGCGAAGTAAAGATTGAACCTGTGACATTCCAGTAATCAAGTGGTCAATCTACTAGCAAACCACACATATTCAGTTTCCCAAGAATACAACCACACGATGCATCATTACAAAAATCTTTAAGAACTGCCATTCACGTCTTTCTGCCAGCAAATCATAAAACATTAACACTAGCCTCACTGAAGGGTTTACCCTGACTTCAACCATTATAATTCCTTGAAAATACAAACCAAAGTTTAGTAGGTGAAGTGAGGTTTGAACCTGTGACCTTCTTCCATTCATGAGATAGCCACTTACAAAAACCTACACACAATTTAAGAAAATCATCCAACACTTAAACAACAATGCATTTACAAAACAATCCGTCACACAAGGTATTATACCATGCCTTTTGAACATAATACAAACCTAAGTTCAGAAGGTGAAGCAAGGTTTGAACCTGTGACCTCCAATTCATGGGGAAGCCTCTTTAGAAAACAAACCACACTCTCATGCAACTGGAAGATGATTCATCATCTAAAAAAAATGAACCAACACTTAATAATGTCCTTCTCTCGGCAAACAACAATATACTAACAAAACTAGCCAGTCACACAGGGGGTTACCCTGACTTCTGAACATAATACAAACCCAAGTTCAGAAGGTTAAATGTGGCCGAGGCTCAACATTAATCTAATTTCGGCAACAGGAAGTTGGTCGCGGGGCTTGTCTGCTCCAATTCTCGACTGGTGTCAACGGACAGCCGATCAAATCATGATACACGTCCAGACATTTCTGCAACTCATGCTCTCTTAAAGTTTGTGGATGATTTTTTGTAAGTTTCCAAGGATAGTTATATACCAGAGTTTTAAAATATTCAAATTTAGAAGTATTTTATCAGATGCAGATTCCATATTATGGGTAATTGTCCTATGTTTTGCTATACTATCTTATCATATATTAAGAAATATCATGGGTAAATCAAATTGGATGTTTGAAACGAAGAATGTCAAACAAATTTTTGCTCATAATTGTTTCTCTCAATCAAGAACCACATCAATGCATGGTACGAGAATGGAAATTCACCTATCCAATTGATCTTATTTAGACATATCAATTATATTTGAAAATGAGTATTGGAAATGTCACTATCAGAAATAAAACTGACAATCCCCCCATGTGCACACAAAAATGATAAAATGCTGAACTATTCAAAATACATGCCAAATGTCATAAAATTATAATCATGAATTATGCATGACCACCCTCCCATTCCCATGCAAGATTTAAATCATATGATAGTCTGATAATATAGGCATTAAAATAAAATACACTTCAATACCATATCTTGACTTTAAAATCACTCAGGGGAGCGGGAAATGGAGGCAATATGAAAACATATCTTCATATCATGTTTTGAAATCATTTTGCGCTCACCGCTGTAATTGGGCCAATGGGAATTTGACGGAGTTGTGAGTCAGAGTTTAGGATGAGACAGGTTTTTAACACTATCTCTGGTCATAATAATAATAATAATAATAATAATGGTAATAATGATAGTAATAATAACAATAATAATAATAACAATAATAGTAATGATGAGAATAATAATGATAATGATAGTAATAATAATAGCAATAATAACAATGCTAGTTGTAATAATAACAATTAAAATAACAATAAAAAAATAATGATAATGAACAGCTTTTATACAGCACTTTAACATCACTTTTTCATGAGAAGTTCCTAAGCACTCTACGATTGCATTATTACCCGGCTTAAGCAGTGCAGCAGTCACGATTGAATTCTGAACAAAGATGGGCATTAAATGAAGATGATAATTATCTGATAACCTTTCTTGAGACTATATAAAGTTCAAACTGTCATAGTGGCCACCTGTCTATAGTAGCCACTTGTCTATAGTGGCCAGCTAAATTAATTCTTTTGTGTCATAGAACCTGTCTATGATGGACACTTTTTCTTTTTCAGGTTTGACTCTATTTATCTAACAAAGACCATTTGTACTGGATAATTATGGGATTGGTACAAATGAACTGGTACCCTTTTAAAGGGCCTTTGGGAAAGCTACCATGTTTTCAAGAATTAAAATTAGCTCAGATGATATAGTTTTATAATATCAAATGAATTTAAAAAAATGTTCGGGACAAAATCTTTTAAATAGGGTCAGTCGGAGGAGGACAACCAAACAATTTTCTTTTTTTTTT